>PVIC010029324.1:0-22616 GCA_004025085.1 Thryonomys swinderianus
GGATGACAGGCGTGAGCCACCACGCCCGGCACTGTGGTACGTGGTATTGATTGCTGGTGGGCATGAGTCTCCACGACCAGCATTGTATGTGGTTTCTGGGATCGAACTCAGGACCTTGCACTTGCGAGGTAGGCGCTAGAACCACTGAGCTAAATCTCCAGCCCTTCTCTTGGACTTTTTTTGAGACAAGATCTCTCTATGTAGCTTAAGCTCTTCTTGGACTTAATATGTAGTCCATGCGAGCATCAAACTCGCAGTGATCCTCGTACTTTAGCCTCCCAAGTGCTGGGATCACAGGCATACACCATCACACCTGGCTAAATCTTTTTTATAAACTATTCTGTCCAGCCAGGCTAGACGTCTCACAGTGTTGTCTTTGATCTTGGCCTCTACACTGTGAAGTCACAGTAACATTATACTGTGTCCAATTCTTACAGAGACACAAAAGGGAGTTTGCCTGGGGTTACCCGGTTTGCCTGGGAAGGAACTGAGCCACAGGACTGGATTCCTTCCATTCCACCCTATGGAAATGCTCATGTTTCACCTGTCTCTGATCCATGCCTTTTCCTTCCAGACCAACATTCTCAAAACTGGAGGACTCCTTTGAGGCTCTCTCTCTGTACCTGGGAGATCTAGGCATCCCACTGCCTGCAGAGCTGGAGGAGCTGGACCACACTGTGAGCATGCAGTACGGCCTCACCCGGGACTCACCCCCCTAACCCTGGCCCAGCCCCCTGCAGGGGGACGTTCTACAGCCAGCATTGCCCCCTCTGCGCCCCGTCCCAGGGCCATCTAGGTTTCCTGTGGATTGGTAGCTTGTTTAGGCAAAACAAGCCATCTCAACTACCTCCTCAGGAGGCGAGCGGGCGCAGCACCAGGGAAACATATCTCCACAGGTTTTGGGGCCTGGTTGCTGTCTGAAAATCCAACACTCGCCTGAAAGCTGTGAAGAAGATTTAAAAAAAAAAAAAAAAAAAAAAACACGCCTGGACACTGGGCTAGAAAGAATCTGTTATTTGGGACCACTTGGGAACTCCCTGGTTGTGAATCCTTGGAGGCTCTTGCTTACACTAAATATGACGTAGACCTTCTGAGCAGGATTCCAGGGTGAACTTCCCTGTGGGCTCTGAAGTCTCTGGTCCAGTTGTGTGCAAGAGGACTTCAAGTGGAAATACGAGTGAGAAAAAGACTGGTGGCCAGGTGGCACTTGAAGGGTACAAAATGAGAATGGTGTTTCCTTCTCCACTCCAGGTCCTGCCCTCCCTAGAGCAAAGGGAGGGAGTAGATTTTGAAAAGCCCATTCATTAGTCAGTGTATGGTAGAACTGGCCAGGAGTCAGGGCAGGGGCTGGTTTCTGTTCACTAGTTAGTGGGTGGCTCTAGCAGTCTAAGAACTACATCAATGTGAAGGGGAGCTTCCATCTCATGTTCTCAAAGTACACTACTGGAGACTGGCTGAAAATTTCTGAGTGACAGTCTCTTTGTCTCGGCAAGCAGTCATAGCACATTAAGAGGCTGGAGACTTGGACAAAAAGGATGTACCCTGCCAAAAGCCCATATTCTCTTGATGCTCCCCCTCTCATACACTGTTGGTCTCCTCAGTCAACAGCCTGACATTTGCCTAGAGCTAGATGGGATCTGGAGAACAGTGGAGCTTGTCACAGGTCCAGAGTCTGAGGAAGAAGAGAGTTTCTGCAATTCCTCAACCTCATCCTGTTGGGAGCCACTGCTCTGCCTCAGCCTGGCTGGTGTGGACAGCAAATTAGATTGAGAAGAGATGGTTGCTGGGTCCCAGAGCTGAAATGCTGTTGGAGACAGCCCCCTGAGCTGGGCCATCTGGCTTCTGTCTTCTGCCTTCCTTTGTTGGCTAGCCCAGCTCATAGCTCCTGGCTACTATTTCCTGAGCCATATTCCAGGGCCATGGGCCTTGAAGGCACACTCTGCCTTGGTTGCCACACTTCCAGGGACCCTACAGCATGAGATTTGCCTCTCATAAGTGTGAACTTGCAACATATTTAACAAAATCGAAAATGGGTTTGGGGTATATAAATGCATTGTGTGGTGGTTGTTTGGGGGGGTGTGACCCAAGAGAATGGTTGCTGTTAATATTATCTTGTTGTTATATCTATTGGGTGATATGTGAAATATTGTACATAGATGAGTTGTGGGGTGGGATGTCATCTCTGGCCAGAATTTGCTTGCTGTGTAGACTTCTTATGTGCAGAGTTGCAAGCTTGCTGTAGGGTTGAATCATGGACTCAGTAACAACATGGTTCAGCATCATGTGTCTGGTTGTGCTTCAGCTGTCCCCAGCAAGTGACTGGGCCATTGAGCAGACTAAATAAATCAAGCAGTTAAGGTAACTGACAATACTCAGAGTGAAAAAGTGACTTGGGGCCTGATAAAAGTGACTTGAGGATAGAAATGTGAAGGTCCTACATGCTACTGTCTCACATATCTATGTAACTCCCTGTTCTTACACAGTCTTAGCCTGTTGAGAGATCATAAACATTCTGAGGCAGCACTTCCTGTGGACCAGTTCTGTGACCTCATCTGGGCCCCATACCGCTGCTGTGCCTGCCTCCAACCTGTGGACAAATCCTTAGGAGGCCTTCACTCTATTTATTTAGCTCACTATGTACCCAGGCAAGCCTTGAACTCACAGCAATCCTCCTGTATCTGCCTCTCAAGTGCTGGTATTACAGGCGTGAGTCACCACATCTGGCATTATCGTGTGTGGTACCACAGATCAAACTCAGGACCTTGTACTTGCAAGGCAGACACCGGAACCACTGAGCTAAATCCTGGCCCAGGAGGCCTCCACTCTTACATATGAACACTTCATTTTTAAGATACAAACACTTCTACAGACTGGTAGTCTGGCGTTCTCTCCACAAGGCTGCATGCTAACTTCATCATGGTAAAAGATGAATGTAAGTCATCTCACTTTATGTGTAGGAAGTGTTTGAGAAGACCGTTGCTGTTTCTTGTTTCTGCAAATGTTGGATACTCTAGAGGACTGACATTAGGCATGATGATGCTATTTGGTTAGTGGGAGTTCCTGCGTACAACATAAATCCCTAAACCTAAAGGTAAATTTTCCCAAGCATTCACAAAACTTGAAGAATCTAACTGAAGGGCAGAATCTGGTTCCTGAGAAAAAATGGTCTGAGGTGCCTATTGCAGCAACTATAGAGCAGTATGTGGACAAGGCCAGAGGCCACACTGGTATACCTTCAGCTTGTTGGCTAAGTCCTGCTAAAAGTTTTAAGAAATGCTCCCATTGGTAGCTTTCCTTCTAGAGCCCTATGTATCATTCATGGGGACATTCCTCAGCCAAAAGCTTCTCTGGGCAGCCCAGTAACACCTCCCCTTCTGTATATCTGACCTCAGGACCACCACCCTTTGCCTTTCACCTCAAATAAGACTATCTGAATATTCATTTAACTCTTTACCTTAGAAAGCCTGCTGAAGGGGAAAGGACTGGTAGTGACCAACTGCCTTCTTGGGATACCTATCCTTGCTGCTTCAACCTGAGAGATTCCTGGTGACAACAGTCAGGACACAGGCTGCAGTTTCCAACCATTCTCCTGTTGCCTTCCATTTATAGAGCCAGGATGAAGGAAGAGAAGGCCAGAGCTCATTGCACAGGTATTGACAAAGATAACACAGCTTCTCAGGGTATGGTGGGGTACTCTTGGGACCCACAAAAACTTGGTAACATGGAGATGTGTTTTGTTTTCATATAAGTCAAATGCACAGCAATTTCCCATACTTTATATACAGATGTCAGAATGAGGTATATAAAACATGTACGAAGAGAAGTACTTATAGAAAAGTAGAGGGCCGGAGGGTTAGCTCAGTGGTTCCGGCGCCTGCCTCGCAAGCGCAAGGTCCTGAGTTCGATCCCCGGTAACCACATATAATGCTGGGCGTGGAGACTCATGCCCACCAACAATCAACACCGCATACCACAATGCCAGATGTGGTGGCTCACGTCTGTCATCCCAGCACTCGGGAGGCAGGGACAGGAGGATTGCTGAGTTCGCGGCAGCTTGCCTGGGCACCATAGTGAGCTCAGGGCCAGCCTGAACTACAAAGCGAGACCCTGTCTCAAAAAAAAAAAAGAAAAGTAGAAACCAGTAATGTTCTTTTCTCCAGAATTGCTAACATAAAGGGACCCTCTGAGGCCTAGGTCCCTTCAGCAAATGGCTTTAGCAAGCACTGTCCTGAACAGAATAGGCTCCACTTAGCCCTCTCCACACTGGGCAGTGGAAGGACTCTAATGAGGATCTCTGGCCAGGGAACGTTGCCAAGGCCTCCAAATGTGACATCACAGCTTGGAGGGCCTGCTGAGCTTCAAGTGCTGTGGAGAAAGAATTGCTCAGGCAGGAAACTGAAGACTCTCCTTCTGGCCATGGGAGTAGCTTACCTGTCTGGGCTCTGTGTCTAAAAGGTTTGAAGAACCCTAATAAGGTCCTTTCCAACAGTTCTATGATTGTTTTGTAAGTTGGGGCTGTGACATCAAGCCCCACTGCTCCACAGGAAGGTGCTGGCCTGGAAACCACGGGGCCACTTGAAAGTAGGGTACACTGCAGGGACAAGTCCTGAAGTGCTTTATTATCTTGCCTCTGAGCTCATTATGCAAATTAACCTAGAATCGATGAGCTCGATGAGCCCCACAGTGTATAAACCCCACGGGTTAATTGGTTCCTCTCTTACCTGTGCAAAACGGAGAGGTCACCACCCACCCCAGAAGAGAGATGGTCTGTGGAACCCCAGGTCCACCTCTGTCCCTGAGGCCTAAGGCAGGAGTAGATCCTTCTCTACCCTCTTTCTAAATGGAATGTTTAGTGCAATTCTTCCTTTCCCTACAAAACAGGAAGAGTCCCTGGGCCCAGGTCCAGCCCACGGTTGTCAAGGCACATTACTGCCAGCAAGCTGGAGTGCACCAAGCAGCTCCAGCCAAGATCCCATTCTCAGCCCAAAGCTCTGACTTTTTGTACAAACTCCTATCTTTCTGGTTCTGGAAGGTCGTAGGGAGTTCCAGCCCTAATATTTAAAAACTAAATATACATTTTGTCAGTGCTACCTCTTGACCTGCTCGACCTTAACTATAATAACAGTATACTTCACTCAAGCTCATGGAGAACAAACAGAAGGCATAGGCTGAGGCCACCTTAGGAAAGCACAGAGGAGCCTGAGGGAGCTCTCTGTCCCTGGTCCAGTTCCAGGGACACAAGCAGTATTTGGAAACCCTTGTCAGCATTACCACTATGGGACCTGTGCCACTGTTTCCATCCACAGGCAAAATCCTGCTCCAAGCTATGGAGAAGGAACATTAGGAGCATAGATAGGATCCTACTGAGCCCTCACCCCACAGTGCTGCCTACTTCTTTCCCGAGGATTTATCAAAGGGGAGAGGGGTATAACCACAACACAAAATGTAGGTCCTCCCAGCTGTTGGAGGGTTGGCTGTCCTGCATCAGTTTTTGCATGGGCTTCTGCCCACTGAAGGAGCTCAGGCCCCAGGGGTGCCAGCCTGGCCCATGAGGGGTGTGCTGCCCTCCTGAACGTCCACAGGAGTCTGGTTGCTGTGGACCACGACAGTTCTCTCATCCACGATCTCACAGGTAGGGTTCGTAAAGGCAGACAAGGGCAGAGTGATGCGCTGCATCTCCCTTTCACACACTTTCTGCTCATGCTTCTCTTTCAAGTCCTTCCCCCTAGAAGGAAAAGAGGGAAGTATTCAGTCTGTGCCCCCTGTATGACTTTGCTCAATTAGCACCCCAGAAGTCCAGAGGAGGTGAGATGGGGACAGACAACTCAGCCTGTCAGAGTGAATCACTTTGTGAGCCAGGACAACAGGTCCAAGGTACTAGATTGCCACTCTCAGAATGCCTTCAACCTACTGGAGTGCTTCCCTCAGGTCTGTAAAGTGGGAGCAACAACAGTATGAGTCTCCAGCATAGTCAGGCTCCTCAAAGGAGATAATGTAGAGGGAAGATATAGTTTTGTTCTTTTAGCTCAGGCATCCAAGAGACCCAGAGAACTAGCTATTCCAGCTTCAGTCCTAAACCATAAAGTGATCATGAAAACTGACTTGACCTTTGTTCTATGAGTCAGCTGTGTGTGTGTGTGTGTGTGTGTGTGTGTGTGTGCGCGTGCGCGCACGTGCTACTGTGGGATTAAATCCAGGGCCTCTGCACTCCTTTTTTATGAAACAGGGTCTCACTAATTTACTAAATTACTCAAGCTGAGTTTGAATTTACAGTCCTTCTGCCTCAGACTCCCCTAGGCATGTACCATCACACTCAGTTTCCCAAACCTTTTTAATTTTGAATTTATTTTTATTTGGTTTGGTTTTATTGGTTATTTTGTTTCTGTTTCTTTGAGGTAATATCTTGTTATACAGTTTAGATTGTCCTTGAACTCAGTATGCAGCCCAGGCTGGCCTCAAACCCATGGCAATCCTCCTGTTTCAGCCTCCAAAATACTGGGATTATACACATGTGCCACCATGCCATCTTTACTTGGTTTTTGAAACTGTGTCTCATTGTGTAGTTTGGGCAGGCCTTGAACTCATTATGTAGCCCAGGATGGCTTCAAATTCATGGCAATCTTTCTGCCTCAGCTTCCTGAATTCTTGGATTATAGGCACGCACTAGCTTTAATTTTTACTTTGAGGAAGGGTCTTGCTAAAGTGCCCGGGCTGGGTTCAAACTTGTGATTCTCCTGCTTTAATTTCCCAGAGTCCTGGGATTAAACATATAGGTTACCACATCCACAAAGAGACAGTCTAATTATCCTAAAATCCTAGGGCCAGAGATTTAGCTCAGTGGTTCCAGCACCTGCCTAGCAAGCACAAGGTCCCTGGTTCAATCCCTGGTAACCACATACAATACTGGGCATGGTGACCCCCACCCACCAGTAATCAGTACCACATACCAAGCCACATAGGCTTTGTGGCTCAAGCCTATAAACCCAGCACTGGGGAGGCAGAGGCAGGAAGATTGCTGAGTTCAAGGCCTGGGCTACATAGTGAGCTCAGGCCATCCTGAACTACAAAGTGAGACCTTGTCTCAGAAAAAATAAATAAATAAAAAAAAATTTTAAAATCCTAGTATGTGTGAGCCCAAACTGTAACTGGATCATCCTCAACTAATGCAGAGGGCAAGATGTACTGATAACTTCTCTGGCCAAAGGGAACAAAGAATGATCAGACCTCAGAGCAGTCGCTTTGAATTTTCAGCGTTCAGCATCTCAGACCAGGGTATTACACTGTTTTACTCATTTGGAGTGCTATGGGGTGAGGCTTTAGCTAGTAGTTCCAGCACCTGCCTCACAAATGTAAAGACCCAAGCTCAATCTCCAATATCAAAAGAAAAAAAACAGGCCCAGAGATTTAGCTCAGTGGTTCCAGTGCCTGCCTTGGAAGCGCAAGGTCCTGAGTTCAATCCCGGTAACAACATACAATGTTGGGCGACTCACGCCCACCAGAAATCAATACCACATACCACAGTGCCAGGCGTGGTGGCTCACGCCTGTCATCTCAGCACTTGGGAGGCAGAAACAGGAGGATTGCTGAGTTTGAGGCTTGCCTGAGCTACATAGTGAGCTCAGGGCCAGCCTGAACTACAAAGCAAGACCCTGTCTCAAAAAAAAAAAAAAAAAACTTTGAACTCATGTAGAATGCTTATTTCATGCAAAGGACTTTAATGTACATTATCTCACTTTATTCTCAGCTCAACCCTAAGAATTAAGATGTTCACTTTGTACAGCAAGAAATGGCCTGGAGAAGTTAAAAAAAAAAAAAAGGCTCTAAGAATATGGTAGGCTCCAACTGAAGTCTGTGAGCCCTGGCTACTCCTCAGAGAAATTCTGGTCAGGGTCATCTTGTGGAAAATAGGTGGGGCAGGACTCAACCCCATTGTTTCTGACCACACATATAGGGCCCTTCCTCTTAGACTTGGACACTCCTGGTGATTGCCCACTGTGCTACACAACAGAACCACCATCCAAGGACCTAGCTCAGCATCCAGTGAAGCCAGCAACTTGAGCTCGGTTGTCAGAAAAAATCCTTGACACAAGCAGCTAATGTACGACTTGGTTGAACAACACAGGGGCCTGCTTCAGACCTCACCAGGGACATTGCTGGAATGACAGTTTATACATACATCGTAATGTGAGGTACAATGACAAAAGCTTCCAAGGACTAGGAAAGAACTGGGGACCGAGGGGCTGAAGGAGGAAGACTACACAGGTGCTTCAGAACCACCTTGAAATTGTCCAGATCTCTTTACTATATTACATGTAGTACCAACTCAACTTTAGCTATATGACACTGAGCCAAGAGCCTCTCTTGAGTCTCATGTCCTCATCTACCTCAGAATAAGCTAATGAAAGTGAAAGCACTTTAAAAATACTGAAATTGCTGCTTAGGGGCAATTAAAAATTTATAAAGGACCTGGAGCAGTGGCACTGTGCCTGCCTTGCAAGCACAAGGTCCTGAGTTCTATTCCCAGTACTGAAAAAAAAAAAAAACTCATAGGAAGTAATTATGATTTGCCCTGAATATGACTTGACTCATCAAGCAATGTTATGTTAATCTGGCTTTCCAAGGAAACTTTCTTACTAACCATTCAAAGTAAAAATTGTTTGTGACTTCAGTAATCTGTTCCTCCAATGACCTTAGTTTCATCATTTGTAAAATAAGGAGTTGCCAGTGAATAATCTCCAGAGCCCCTGATATTCCGTAAGATCCCTAACATGAGATATTCTGTTTCACTATTTCTCATTGTAAAGTCACAAGAGGAAGATGTGTGAGCTCCTTCTCCTGAGTCACCCTGGGTGGCCAGGAGAATGACGGAGTGAACACACAAGCCAAGGCTCCTGTCCTAGCCTTCTCATTAGCTTCTGTACTGGACACCATTAACTCTTCTAGATCACCCAGGGGGAACAGAAGTGTTTGATATTAAAGAGAGAGGGTCATCTGGACCAAGGGCACCCCATTCACATCCTGAGGATAACTGGACAGTGTTCATCAGTTATGGGCTACCACAACACAGAAGTAAAAACCTATCTTCTCAGTAAAATACAATGCAAAATTTTTTTTTTTTTTTTTTGAGACAAGGTCTCACTTTGTAGTTCAGGCTGGCCCTGAGCTCACTGTGTAGCCAGGCAAGCCTTGAACTCAGCAATCCTCCTGTCTCTGCCTCCCGAGTGCTGGGATTATAGGCATGAGCCACCATGCACAGCACCATGGTATGTGGTATTGATTGCTGGTGGGCTTGAGTCACCATGCCCAGCATTGTATGTGGTTACCAGGATCGAATTCAGGGCCTTGCACTTGCGAGGCAGGCGCTGGAACCACTGAGCTAAATCTCCGGCCCAGTGCAAGATTTTTTTGAAGCCTGCTCATGCAGGAAGAAGTTTGAAAGGTTTGGATTTAATTTTAGTAAGAGAGGTTCCAAACCAGTGGAAGATCCAAAGACAGTTGACAAAAGAGATGAGAGCATATAAGTGTCTTTTTCAAAGATCTGAATTTCAAAATTTAAGAAGCTGGAGTAAGAGTGAAAGCCAGAAACTCAACTTCCTGAGTACCACAGCAAGAAATGGCCTTTCCATCATATCCAGAGTAAGAAGAAATATCTATCTTCCTACTGGATATCACACACTGTATATATGCACCATTCTCTCCAGCCTCATAAAATAAAATCCCACTCATTTTATAGATGAAGCAGAGGCTTTGGAGTCTTGACTCCAGAACCCTGCTTTCCCCTCCTTTACTAAGCATATGGCTGTGGCCTGCAAAACTGCTGATAATGGTCAGGATACATCATACACAAGTCTTTAAGGAAAAAAAGTCGATTCATATTAATGGGGCAGAGCACAGCTGGAAAAGCAACCAACGGTAAAGGAAGCAGATGCTAAGACTAGTCTCATCCATTTGGAAGCCCGTAAACACACTCAACCCCAAATGCTTATTGCTGCCAGTGAGTCCTGGAGAATGGCTGCCCCCAGTTCCCTTGGGAGTCCAGAAAGTGGCTGCCAGGTCTGCTACATTGATCACTGGGCAGCCCAGCCCCCACTCATTGCCTTGGTGGGGGTAGAGGCAGCCAGGCTCTTTGTCTAGAAGCCCAGAAAGAACAAAAGGCTTATTCACTGTCTCAGCTCCTCTTCCAAGGACTTGTGGAGTGGTGTCGACTTACTCTTTTCCCCTCCCCTTTTTATCAGAAAATAAGAGCACCTTTTGGAGCTAGTGCAGACAGCATGCTGATGCAGGGACAGGGAACTGCCCAGTGGCAGACTGGTCATCTGAACGTCCTGGCCTCGACTACTAGGTCCTGAGAGGGAGCCTGGTGCCTGCCCACCATACCTAGCCAAGGGAAAGCTCCATCCCATTAGCCTGGCCTTGTGGCCTTTGGTAAAACCCAAGGCTTAGCAATTATTATCCTGACTGCTCAGGGTTGAGAATAGAGGAGGGCTGACCAGAGAGACCAGCCAGGGATGGAGCTGCTGCTGCCTCTGCCTCCCCCAAGGTTATCAAATCACCACAGACCTTCAGCCAACTCAGGTTTCTTCAGGTACTACTTTGAGCCGCTGAGGATTTCCTAATCATACACAATGCTGTGCCACCCTGCTGCTCAGGACTAGTTTCCTAAAAGAGGTATAGGATATGAATACTGACTATTTGCTCAAACTATACTGTCTTAATTCCATCCTCACACCAGACATATGTGGTACCTATTCTGATGTCTGTTTCAGAGATGGGAAGGCAGATCCAGAGAACTATTTGTTCAAGCGAATGGCATAGCTAGCACTTGAACTCAGGTCTCCCTGTAGATACCACCAAGCATTATTACCCTTTAGGAAATATTAGAGCTGAGGTAAATGTAATATATAATTTCCTGTCCCTATTTTAACGATGAGGAAACTGAGATTCAGAGAAGGTAAATAACCTGTCTGGTATCACATTCAGAATTGGCAGCAGATCCAGAATTAAATTTTAGTTCTTACACATAATCCCAGCCATTTGGGGAAATTTTTTATTTTCCCTAGTGTCCTTTGCAATTCAAAACACATTTGTATGAGGCTTCTGGACCTTGATGAACTTTTTGGAGATACTAAAAATCTTTCTGAGATAAGCTCTCACTAAGTTTCCCAAGTCAAACTCAAACTTGAAGTTCTCCTGCCTCAGCCTCCTGAGTGCTGAGATTAAAGACTTGCACCATTGTGGCTAGCTACTGATAAAGAAGGCCTATCTTATTGGCTATCTAGCTTGGGTATGGTACTTCTAGGCCCCATCCTCTCACTGTAAAATAGTACAGTAGTGCTTTTTGGATGGTAATGAGTTTAAGGGAAACTCATTATGGGAAAGCATATGGTAGGGCCTTTACTAAAAAAACAAGAATTGAATGTTGGCTGATAATGTGATGATTATATGATTGGTGTCCAACCACGTAATACATAATACTTAATAGTTTCTCAGGTGGGTGGGTATGAAGGGGGAATAGATTCCCATTTTACAGACAGGATGCCACAGTTGAAAACTACACTCAACTTGCAGCTCTTACCAGGACACTCTGTTCTCTAACTGTGGGGAGAGGGGGGAACTGAGAACTGAGAACAAGTCTCTAGCTCAGATGTGGTTTCCTGTTGTACAGTCTGTTCTCAAAGCACATCTACTAAAGAAAGGGGTGGTCTGGTGGTTAGTTACAAGGAGTCTGGTGAGTTGACGTCTTCCTCTGAGTTTATAAGAAAATAAATTTAGGCTCTAGGACAGTCCCATGATAGCCTAGAAGAGCAAATCCAGAGAAAATGGATGGCTTCCTCATTAGGAGCCAGAACTGAGCTTGGAATTAAGACCAATTTAGTTAGTTCGAGCACCTGGCTAACCTAGAAACTGTCACAAGATTGGAGGTGAGCCAAATGCTGTCCAGTGACTGAGGAAGGAGGAAATATTTTAAGGGCTCAACATTGTTTGGATCTCACTATGAATTGTATGGGTGGAGGGAACATTACATCATTTCCATCATTTCTTTGACTCTGGTTTCCTTGGACCTGCCATGTCAACCACATCCCACTATGGGTCACAACCTCAGTCTGAAAGTCAGGATTCCTCCTCTGATCAAGATTTCTACTCTCTGGATCTCTGCTTCCTGAATCACAAAAAAATCAGTATGAATAGGCTTGGAGAACAAGTCCATACCTACATTTTATAGGAAATAAAACAGCTATTGTTTACTATTTACCACGTGCCACAAACTATGAAGTAAGCACTCACATACCTTAACCCTATAGCAACACTCCGAAGTAGGAAATAGCAGTTTGCCCAGAGTCCCACGACAGTACTAGTGATACAGGACTTCTCCCCACCAATTAGGTATGTAACCTCAGGCAAGGTAGTTACTGTTTCATCTCCTTTCTTCATCTCTACACTTCAATAATAACAGCATTATCCTCATAAGAGAGACTGTGACAAGTGGATAAGAACATATGAAACGTCTGCAGGGGGTCTAATGTAAGGTAAATGTTTGCTCCTGCTGTGATTATTACCCAATACTTCCTCTTTCTCAAATGCAAAAACAGGAGATTGTCTACAACACTTCAACAGACACCCAGGGCAGTGATGACAAACCTTTTAGAGCTTCAATGATAATAAACAACCTGCTGGGCCGGAGGGTTAGCTCAGTGGTTCCGGCGCCTGCCTCGTGAGCGCAAGGACCTGAGTTCAATCCCCGGTAACCACATATAATGCTGGGCGTGGAGACTCACGCCCACCAACAACCAACACCGCATACCACAATGCCGGACGTGGTGGCTCACGCCTGTAATCCCAGCACTCGGGAGGTAGAGACAGGAGGATTGCTAGGTTCGCGGCGGCTTGCCTGGGCACCATAATGAGCTCAGGGCCAGCCTGAACTACAAAGCGAGACCCTGTCTCCAAAAAGCAAATAAATAAATAAACAACCTGCTGTGGCCCATGTCATGGGTTCATCCCACTCCCCTAAGTTTATATAATGCTGAATGAGCCACTGGGGCTATGGGCTCAGAAATGGTTCTCAGCACTGTAAAGTAAAGCCCACTGAGTCACTTTTGTTACCAAAAGTCAAGGCTGGGCATTCGGCTCAGTGGCATCAGATCTTGCCCCAAAAGCACAAGTCCTGAGTTCAATCCCTGGTACCAGACACAAACTAAACCAAAAAAAAAAAAAAAATCATTACAGGAAGTCTTCTCAGACCAGAAAAGAAATATCACAGCCCCTCAGACCTGTAAGAGAAGTCCTCTGCTTTTCCTCAAGAGTGATAAATAATTTTCCAGAGTCAGCCAGTGCTGTAAAAAGAGACTATGACTCTTACCATCATCTTTTGGATCCCTTTTTATGTTTTTATTTGTGGGACAAGGTCTCACTAAGTTACAGCCCTTGAATTTATAACTCTCCTGCCTCAGTACCCCAAGCAAAAGGGATCACAGGCATGTACCACCACACCTGGTATCCATCACTGATTTTGAAAGTCTTTCCTACATGCCATCTTTCAAGATATGTATTCCTCTTCTTGCTGTCCCAGCCCCAGAGCACCTGCCTGAGTTTCTCAGAGGGCTTCTTTTACTTACTCATGTATGGTAAAGAGACGCAAACACTCTTCTCTGACTTTTTTCTTCCTACCCTAAGGTAGGGTCCAGGCCTTCTGGCTGAGGAAATGTATGTCCCTAACTCAAAAACTCACAGAAGGAATTCAGACCCCAGGTCCTTGCATTGAGTATTCAGTCTGATTTCTAGAGTGCTGCTCACTTCCATGTCAGGCATTTGGATCAGACAGCAAGGAATTTAGGATCAACCAGATTTTAATCCAAGTTCTGTCACTCCTAGGTAGTGTGAAACTGGACAAGTCATCTCTCCGATAAAGGCTTCCTCATCTTTAAGATGAAGAACAAAAATCCATACCTCACAGAGCTTCTGGTGAAGGAGTAAGACACAGACAAAAAGGTTTGTCCGAGGTCTCTTACTAAAGACTAGAACCAAGTCTCTACATCTCAAACTGCTTTTCCCTCCTTTAAGATCTTACTTCCTTCTGGGTAAAAATGCTTCAAAATTTTGGTTTGACTATGCTCCTTCATCCCTTCCTCCTCCCAAGAGAGCCTAGAAGAAAAGCTACTGACCTCTTGTAGGTGTAGCCCAAGACGATGCCAGCTCCAATGGCGATGATGATCACCATCATGGTAATACCCAGCACATATCCTGCCAAGGACAGGACAAGGTCCCATTAGCCACACACCCCAAACAATGAGCAAATGACATCTGTGATGAATTCCAACGAGGGCAGTTGGTGAGGCTGCCATACCCAGAGTTCCCAGGTCCTTTTTCTCCTTGGAGTTCATCCGCACCCGCTGGCTGATCCCAATCACTGGTTGCACAGCGGCTGCCTCACTCCGGGCAGGCAGGGTATTGGCAGGAGCAAACACCTGTATCTCATCGTCACTGGGCACTTGCGAGGTCTCCTCAGGCTCTGTTGTGAAGGCTGGGGGTGCCTGGGAAGTGGTCTCTAGAGGTGACGTGAGAAACAGCTTTCATCAGAGACTGCTCTGAATGAACTCTGCAGCGTGGGCCGAGTTTGCCGGGAGATCAAAGTGTGGGGGTTCTACCTTAGAATGCTTCCACACACTGAAACCCAACACTGCCCCAAAGCAAGCTCAGGCCTAAGAGGGCTGCACCACCCTGCCTACCACGTCTCCGTCTCTTCAAATACTTGCTATCTTCCAAGACACTGCTCAGTTGCCCTCTTCAGGAGTCCCTTCCCCTCCATGCCAGTCAATCCATGATTCATTCTAACAGCTCGCATTTATTTGCACGCTATGTGCAAATCTCTGTGTTAAACCTTGATTATCTCATCTAACAGCGTTGCTTTCTGGAGTCTAACAAACCACGATTCAAATCTGGACCCTGACTTTGCCTTTGGTAAATTGCTGAACTTCTCTGCGTTTCACAGCTCTTAAAACTGGTTCTTTCCAGGGGATTGTGCACCAAGTCCAACACACAAAAAGGTCCACAAACGGTCAACAAACGCTTGTACTGACGCGCCAACGGCCACGCCTCTCTGCTCCAACCGCGGAAGTATCCAGCTCTCCTCCCACGGTTGTTTACAAGCTCGCAAGGAGAATGAGCTCATTGCGAGCAGCGCCCGTAGCCAATGAGCTCTCGATCCCGCAGCCTGGAGACAGCCCTAACCAATCAGATAGGGCGGGGGCGGGGAGGGACCGGCCCGCTTAGGGCGGCCGCACGTGTGTGGAGGGTGTCTTCTCAGTTTTCCTGTCAGCCCCCGGCCTAGGCATCCCAGGGCCCTGAACTGGTACCTGGGCAGCTCGCGTCCTGACAAGGGACCTTCTCAGGGGTGCGGGCCTCGCCGCTGACGTAGCACCAGGGCCCGCGCGGGTCGCGGTCTGGATTCCGGCAGTAGTTATGGTTGCCGTCGCCTAAGAGGGGAAAGAAGGCGTAAGTTGGAGCCAGGATTGCCACCGTCTGCCACCCCAGCGAACACTCACCCAACTCGAGGGAAGTTGTCAGCCCGCCCTGTGCATCCAGCCAGTTGAGGCACCGAAGGCCTGGCGCGGGCGAGGACTGGTCCGCACGATACGGGTGTCCGTTGTCCCAGAAGCAGCCTGTGAGGAAAAGAGGCCCCCCAGACCCAAACCATGAGTGGGGCGACCTAAGGAAGGCACCGAGCGGGTGGGAACTAGGCCCACCCTGGCTTTGCCCTTGTGAACTGAGGGACCCGGACACTCTGTCTGGTTGACAGCCTTGCCTGCCTCCGTGGGCTGTAGTGAGGTCCAAGCGAAGACAGAGCTCCCGTAAAGCCCCTACCCGTCTGCACCATGAGAGTATTTGCTGTTGCTGCTGCTGCTTTGTTGGTTTTGGCAAGCTAGAAAGCGCTGCAGAAGTGCACGGAATTGTTACTCTTGAACTTAAAGCCACTTTGTAAGAAGAGGTGACCTGGCTCAAAATATCTATATGGAGATGGTGGGAGTGGGCAGACAGACCTGAAAGTCACCCCTGTGTTGAAATACCCACGTTACATAAACTCTGGTGTTCTCTCCTCCATGGTACGGCCACCTCCTGCCAGTTTAACAGGCAACACTCCCTTTAGGATAATTTTACAGAAACCTTGAGTCAGGAAAAGTCAAGAAAGCTTCAAACGGTGGGAACCTTCCTCATCCCTGCCTGGTTATGACTCCAAACTCCCCGCTCCCTGCAGCAGGAAAGCCACTGGAAGACCGGGGAGAAGGGCCTGTGCTCTGCAAAGAGCTTAAAAAGAACAGGATTTGTAGGGTAGTAGAGATGAATTCCCGAGCTCCATCCACTCGTGAACAAGAAAAGGGAAAGAAAAAGTGGCTACTTCTCTTTGTTCTTAATAGCAAGATGGAGCTTCCAGCCCCTGCCCAGGAAAGGGTGGGGGTCCTTTCACTGGACAACGAAAATCAGCTAAAGGCTTCATTTCCTGCCATCCTGGCCATGTTTGGGAGGTCGGGGCTTTACCCATTCGGTTTAAATTGCTGCAGAAAGGAAAGATTATAATCTCACCTCCAGATCCATAGGCTGCTAGGAGCATGTTGCTGAGAAGGAATGTTTGTACCCAGGCTAACAGCATCCTCTCCTCCATCCTGCAGGTGATGGAATAAACAGTGTCCACGTGGGCCCCCCTTTGGCAGCAGCTTTGCCTTCCAGCTTCAGCCTTGCAGCCAGATCTGCCCTTGTTATGCTCTTCTGGTAAACAGCCTCTCTTTAGAACTGGGAGCTTCCCAGCCAGCTTGCTGCAGCAGGAGGTGTTTTTCAGTTGAAAGGCGCCCCCTGGGTCCTAAGCCTCCTATGCCATGCAAGATCACTAACCCAGGCCAAGAGAGGATCTCAGCCAAGTGAAAAGAGGCAAAATGGTTCAGGTTGTTCTTAGCTATGGATCGGTTTGAGATCTGCACAGCTGCAGCCCCAAGGCTTTTCATCACTTCTATTTGCATTTCTGTGAGTACAGAGGCATCAGGGGGATGGGGCATATAAGCACCAAAGTACAGACCCTTATAGGAGGGGATTCTAGTTACAACCAAGACAAATTCAAGACTGCATACAATGTACAAATTAAGAGTATGGAATGAAAGTAACTCAATGCCTATTGATAAAAAAGGGACTTTGTGGTTTATACATGTTTATGTATACTGATGTGTGTGACAGTGTGTGGTACTGAGGATCAAACCCAAGAGTTCTCTACCACTAAGCTACATCCTCTGACCTTTTTTTTTTTCTTTAATTTTGAGAGACGGTCTCTTGAAATTGCCCAGGCAGGGCTCAATTTTTTTTTTCTCACTTTGTAGTTCAGGCTGTCCCTGAGCTCACTATGTAGCCCAGGCAAGCCTTGAACTCAGCAATCCTCCTGCCTCTGCCTCCAGAGTGCTGGCATTACAAGCGTGAGGCACCACACCCAGCACTGTAGTATGTGATACTGATTGCTGGTGGGCATGAGTCATCACACTCTGTATTGTATGAGGTTACTAGGGATCAAACCAGGACCCTTGTGCTTACCAGGCAGGCACTGGAACCACTAAGCTAAATCTCCAGCCCAAGATTCAAATTTTGATACTCCTAAGGTTACTGGCATTACCACCACAACTGGCTGCTTTTTAAAATTTAAACAGTGTAACTTTTCCAGGGTCAAATCAGTTGCATTCCTTTACTTACTTTTGGAGTGTCCAAATACAGTAGAAAAATAGAAACAGTAGCTTTAGGTGAAAATATAAACCAGGCATGTTGACACACACCTGTAATCCCAGCACTTAGGAGGCTGAGGCAGAAGGATCACTCCAAGTTGGTGGCCAGCCTATGTGATGTAGTGAGCTCAAGACCAGCTTGAACTGTGTAGTGAGACCCTGTCTCGAAAGAAAGGTGTATGTTATGCAAACATCGAAAACTTTACTTACCTATATTTTACCAGTCTACTGTTTTTTCCCAGTTCTGAGTTCATACAAAAGAAGTTAAGTGAAATATTTTGCTTTTTTCTCCTCCCACCCTGTGGGAAATGCATTTACTGTGATTTATATCTATCATTAAATGTCACCACATCCATAAACCTTTGGAGTTAGGCAGAAGGCCCCTCTTCCTAGCTGGCTCACAGTTGAAATTCCCAGGCAGCCTCAGTAAAATAGAAGATAGAGCAGCATGATTTGCCAAGACTACCTTGTGACTCAGGCGAATCCCAAAATAGAAATGGGAGGGGGAGTGAGGGGAGAGAAAGAGTGTGTAAAAAGAATTAAGATGTGTTATGTATTTATACCAACTCCTCACAATGAATGTAATTGTTATGTACTGCAAGTATGCACTGATAAAAAAATTTTAAATTATGTAAAATAGAATTAGGAGATTTTTTGGTCCTGCAGATAGCAATTTAGTGAGAAGAAATTACTAAATGTTTTAAAAGTTTTATCAAAGTAGAAAGCTAGGGTGAATCCCACTATAATGAAGTGAATTTGAATTTACAACAACCAGATTTCAGACAGGATAGAACAGAGAAATTTAAATCACTCTTTAAAACTACTGGCAGGGTCCTGGGGAATTTAGCTCAAGTGGTACCGCACTTTCTTTAGAAGCACAAGGGCCCAAATTCAGTCCCTGGTACTGCTAAATCAATCAGTCAATCAATCAATCAGTCTACTGTCTTAACAGTTCTTGATTCCTTCAATCCATTAGCTCTAAGATATATTTGGTTCTTGTTCTGTTTGAGACATAGTCCAGATGTGTAGTTCCCACTGGCCTTGAACTCACTACTTAGCGTACACTGGCCTCATACTTGTGACATTCTTTCTGCCTCAGTCTTCCATATTGTTTTTTTTTTTTTTTTTTTTTTTGAGACAGGGTCTTGCTTTGTAGTTCAGGCTGGCCCTGAGCTCACTATGTAGCCCAGGCAAGCCACTGCGAACTCAACTATCCTCCTGTCTCTGCCTCCCAAATGCTGGGATTACAGGAGTGAGCCACCATGCCCGGCACTGTGGTATGTGGTATTGATTGCTGGTGGACATGAGTCTCCACGCCCAACATTGTATGTGGTCACCAGGGATCGAACTCAGGATCTTGCACTTGTGAGGCAAGCGCCAGAACCACTGAGCTAAATCTCCGGCCCTATATTGTTTAATTTTTTTTAATTTTTTAGTTTTTTGAAACAGGATCTCTGTAGCTCATGCTAGCCTCAAACTCACAGCAGGTCTCCTGCCAAGTGCTAGGATTACAGGCATGAGCCACTACACCCGGCTTCTATATTGTTTTATAATCAGTCTGCTTACCTCCTCATACATGTTTCTGATCTTTGGTCTCCTAACTTGGTCTACACAGACTGTTATACTACAGAGGGTCTAAGGTTTGTAAATTTATTCAAACATATGGATACATATACAACTATGCCAAAAAAATACAAATATGCCAAATTTTAGAATTTAATTATTCTAACAAAGATTTTTAATAATTTTATCAATTGGGCTGGAGATTTAGCTCAGTGGTTCTAGCACCTGCCCAGCAAACTCAAGGTCCTTGGTTTGATCCCCGTGACTACATACAACAATACCAGGTGTGGTGACTCATACCCACCAGCAATCAGTACTACATACCACAATGCTGGGCATGGTGTCTCACGCCTATAATGCCAGCACTCGGGAGGTAGAGGCAGGAGGATTGCTGAGTTCAAGGCTTGCCTGGGCTACATAATGAGCTCAGGGCCAGCCTGAACTACAAAAGCAAGACCCTATCTCAAAAAAATTTTTAATTAATTTTACAATATTTTAAGAACCTGTTTACTACATATTAACTATAGTTCTAGATAGTGGAGCCAAATACTTGAAATTGCTGCCCTCATGGAATTTATATTCCACAGAGGCAGATGATAAATATATCAAACATTAAGAATTAATGGAGGGGGCGGGAGGGTTAGCTCAGTGGTTCCGGCACCTGCCTCGCAAGCGCAGGGTCCTGAGTTCGATCCCCCGTAACCACATATAATGCTGGGCGTGTAGACTCATGCCCACCAACAATCAACACCGCATGCCACAATGCCGGGCGTGATGGCTCACGCCTATAATCCCAGCACTCGGGAGGCAGAGACAGGAGGATTGCTGAGTTCAAGGCTTGCCTGGGCACCATAGTGAGCTCAGGGCCAGCCTGAACTACAAAGCAAGACCCTGTCTCAAAAAAAAAAAAAAAAAAAAAAAAAAAAAAAAAGAATTAATGGAGGGAGCCAGAGATTTAGCTCAGTGGTTCCAGCGCCTGCCTCACAAGGGCAAGATCCTGAGCTCAATCCCTGTAACCACATACAATGCTGGGTGCAGTGACTCATGCCCACCAACAATCAATACCACATACCATAGTGCTGGATATGGTGGCTCAAGCCTGTAATCCCAGCATTCAGGAGGCAGACACAGGAGGATTGCGGAGTTCGAGGCTTGCCTGGGCTACATAGTGAGCTGAGAGCCAGCCTGAACTACAAAGCGAGACCCTGTCTCAAAAAAATAAAGAATTAATGGAGGGCTGGAGATTTAGCTCAGTGGTTCCAGCGCCTGCCTAACAAGTGCAAGGTCGCTGGTTTGATCCTCAGCAACCACATACAATAATACAAAGCATGGTGGCTCATGCCCACCAGCAATCAGTACCACATAAAACAAATGCCGGGCCTGGTAGCTCAAGCCTGTAATCCCAGCACTTGAGAGGCAGAAGCAGGAGGGTTGCTCAGTTCAAGGCTTGCCTGAGCTACATAGAGAGCTCAGGGCCAGCCTGAACTACAAAGTGAGACCCTGTCTCAAAACAAAAAAAGAATTAATGGAATACCTGTAATGCCAGTAGTTAAGAGGCTGAGGCAGAAGGATCACCACAAATTAGAGGCCACGGTGAATTACATAGTGAGACTCTATCTCAAAAGCAAAAGTTTGGAGGCCGGAGATTTAGCTCAGTGGTTCTAGCGCCTGCCTCGTAAGCACAAGGCCCTCAGTTCCATCCCAATAACCACATAAAATGCTGGGCGTGGTGACTCACGCCCACCAGCAATCAATACCACATACCACAGTGCCGGGCGTGGTGGCTCACTCCTGTAATCCCAGCACTTGGGAGGCAGACACAGGAGGGTTGCTGAGTTCGAGGCTTGCCTGGGCTACATAGTGAGCTCAGTGCCAGCCTGAACTACAAAGCAAGACCCTGTCTCAAAAAAAAAAAAAAAAGCAAAAGTTCATGAGGAAAAAGTGAAATAAGGATAAAGTAACAGGGTAGTATTCACTTGTCAAAGCAAGTTTATTCTATTTTCAGAAAACCAATAAATATTTCTATAGGCAAAAGGCTGAAAGAAAAATGTTCTTTGCATAGTTTTCCTTGTGAACTTATGCTTACTTACACATTATTGCAAGAGATTTTTATGGTGTGTATTTTGTTTCAGTACCTAAAGTACATAGCCTTGTGAGCCAGAAGTAGAGCTCACTGTGTGTGCTAAGCATGTTCAGAGGCCTAGGTTCAATCTCCAGCAGAAAGACAAAAATGAACAGGAGAAAAAACCCTAGATTGATAAATAGGTAAGACTTGAGGAAATTATAGTTTTTAATTTTTGAATAGCAGGAGTTCCTTAAGGATGATTCCTCAGTACTAATTTGTTGCCTTTGTGTGGGGAGTGACCACTTAATTACTTTTATCTGATGAAAATTATATGATCTTTTGTCTCCTAACTTGGTCTACAGAGACCTTTATGTTACAGAGGTACTAAGGTTTGTAAATTTATTCAAACATATATGTACATATACAACTATGCCAAAAAATACAAATATGCCAAATTTTAGAATTTATTCTAACAAAGTTCTTTTTTTTAATTCTTTATTGGTACAAGTTATATACATCTCACAATCACACATAACATCGGGGAATTTGTACCAATATACGACAGAAGTTAATTCTCATTTTTACCCATATCCCTACCCACCCACACCTCCCCACCCCCTATATACATGCTGTTTTATTTTCTTTCCGAATCATATTTATTCCTTCCCCTCATTTCATTCCCACACCAAATTTCCTTTGGAAACTTCCCATTCTACAAAAACTGTCATACTTTCTAGAGCTCATTCGCATCTACAGGTGCTCATATCAAAGAAAAGATCCGGTATTTGCCTATCTGTGATCTATTTATTTCATTTATTAGTGTGTCCTCCAGGTGTATCCATTTGCACATAAATGAATCAATCTTGTCATTCTTTATGGCAGAATAATACTCCATTTTATGAAAAAAGCACATCTTCTTTATCCATGCTCCAGTTGATGGACATTTGGGTTGTTTCCAAGATTGAGCTATCACGAACTGAGCTACTATGAACCAGGGTGTACTTCTGTCTTACCAATGTGATTTTTTAAATTCTTTTGGGTATATTCCTAGCAGAGGGATAGCAGGGTCAAATGGGACCCCTAGTCCTAGTTTTCTGAGAAATCTCCACACAGATCTCCACAATGGTTGCACAAGTCTACAATCCCACCAACAGTGGAGAAGGGTTCCTTTCTCCCCACAGCCTCGCCAGCATTTATTGTTGGTTGATTTTGTAATAGCGGCCATTCTTTGTGGA
>PVIC010029325.1:0-22614 GCA_004025085.1 Thryonomys swinderianus
AAGAAAGAAACTTTTTTTAACATTCAAAGGTAAAAAACTATCCATTTACTATTTGTCTCATCTCTGAACAGAACATAACTTCTAAAATAAATTTTTAAAAACCAAGAAAATATATCATCAGGGAAAGTACTGACAGATTTAAATGTAAATTTTTTATAATTTGTATATCCAAAAATATCAAAACCAGCAATTTGGAGGAAGAGAATACAGGAGACCGAAATTAAAGGACAGCTATAAAGGTTTATTATCCGTATGGTTTTTATTTCACTTTTTTTTTTTTGAGACAGGGTCTCGCTTTGTAGTTCAGGCTGGCTCTGAGCTCACTATGTAGCCCAGGCAAGTCTCGAACTCAGCAATCCTCTTGTCTCTGCCTCCCGAGTGCTGGGATTACAGGCGTGAGCCACCACGCCCGGCATCCCTATGGTTTTTAAAAATCCGTATTTAAAAAGTGATTTTAAAATATAGATATTCAGCCACTCTGCTTCTCAAGGACAGAAAAGCAAGCTGAGACCATCTGTCACACAGGTGACCTGCAAGAGCTGCCCCTGCCTTTCTTCACACGCTTCCACATCCAGTGTGCTGCTCGGCCAGAACGGAAGGCGCGATTTCCTCTCTCCGGGTGCAGCACGGTCTCCACAGCTCATCATGGCAGGGCCCTCGCCGGGGCTGGGGTCCTCGATCTCGGGCAAGGGACTGGGTGGCACCTCGCCGCTGGCGGCCAGAGAGGGAGCGATCACAGCACAAGCTTCCAGGGAAGCGTCCTGCCAGCCGCCCAGAGTCCTCTGGGACATTCACACCCTCTGACCCAGTCATTCACTTTCGAGGAATCTGCACTAAGGAAATCCGATGCGTGGATGGAAACGCAAGAGAAATGACATTGTGACAGTGTTACCAAAAAGGCACTGAGAAAACTGGGGAGAAAACACTCATCTCGGATGTCTGGACTCAGAACGAAAACACAGGCACAAGAATGTGACTGAACAGAAAAGCTGGGATAGGCAGCCCAGAAACATGACAGTGACAACCCCTGGACCTAGCATCACGATTCAGCTCCCTTTAGGGGTGACTATATTTAAATCACCTGAATATGATTTTTACATTTGGTATATGCCCTAGATTCTAAACTGTCATCATTTAAAAAAAAAAAAAAGGATGCATAGATCATAAGGCCCTGAAAAAGAAATAAAAAGGAGAGAAAGAAGGACTCTTGGGACTTGAGGCTAACTTTTCCCTGAGAAGCCAGGCATGGCACATGGCACACGCCTGGGATTCCAACACTTGGGAGGCTGAAGGAGGAGGGTCAGTCACTCCCATGTTTGAGGCCAGCCCGGGGCTACGCGTGGGTTCAAAGCCAGCCTGAACCATATAGCGAGACCATGTCTCAAAAATGAAAAAGAAATGTATGGAGGGGGGATGTGCGTGCACATGCATGTAGAGTCTGGGTGATTGTCAAAAAACGTGCACCGCTTCTCATTCTTGTGAGAACAATCTCATCGTGACGCAGGCTTCACATGGGAGTTTCAGGGTGCTATTTGGTGCCCCCAAATGTGACCGACATGGCTGTATCTGCTGAATATCCTCTCTGTTGTTAATTAGTTACAAAAAGAGATATACACAGTCCCCTGGAACCTGCCCGCTAGACTTTAGAGGTCCAGTGCATCTATTTTTAGGCAAAAACCATATCTCATGGCTCAGCTGCGCTGATACCACTGGGTCAGAAATCATTTTCAGAGCAGGAGATGAGAGGTCGGGTCACAGGAAGAGGCGTCCTGCAATTTCTTTGTGCTCCAGATGGTGACAGAGCAACACAGTCCACACTTGCTCCCGGCCATTTCGAAGTGGCCAGAAAAAAGAGCCGTGAAGGTTCATACCACAAAAAAGGAAAGCTAAATGACTGCCCTGTCTCAAGCACGTACTTTGTAGATGTGTATCAAAGTGTCACATGTACCCGAAAGTGTGTACAGCTGTGTGTGAATTAAAACTAAACCTGAAGCTGGAGGAGAGGCCTTGGTGACACACTCACAAGTCCCGGATCCAATCCCTGGCACTGCCACAAAGTGACAAATAAAATACTGTATGAGAAAAGTCAGGTTCACCTCTGCACCTGTCCAGTCTCGGTGCCCAGCTACTCTGCTGACGATGAAGGGACATACTGCCAGGTGACCTGCTGGCCAGCACCCCGCCCCCAGGAGAGATAGGGCACACACCCAGGCTCCTCTGTGACTCTGCCCTCGGCCCAGGTCTGGCCTGGGGCACCTGACTCCCCACCGCCCTCTCTCTGGCCCCTGGCTCTTGGGGTCCCACCCTCAAGCCAGGACACACCAGAATCTTTCCCTTACTTCTGTGTGTCCATTCTACAGCTTTATCAAGGATAAGTGCTGTGTAATAATCATGTCCACACAAATCACACGGTCTGACGAAGCCTGGCGTGCATGTGCCCCCCCCCACACACACACACACACACACTGGGCAATCACCGTCCCCAAGCCTTTGGAGCAGCCCACCTGCCCCCATGGCTACTGACCTGCTGGTCTGCTTCACTTGCATTGTCTAGAATTTAAATGAATGGTTATTCCAGACAGGCAAGTTAGGAGGAAGACAAGGGGCAGCTGAGAGACCCAGCCAGGGCAGGCAGGGAGACCAGCCCTTGTCAGGTGTGTGGCGGCTGAGGCCTGGAGCCAGCAGGAGCCAGGGACTGAGAGTCCCTGTGAGGCGAGGAGGAGCACTGCCAGCACCCAGCTGGAAAAGCTTCTCCTCACGCTGTTCATCTTAAGAGCCCCGGGCAGAACAGGCCAAGCCCCAGAGACCCGGCAGGCTCTGAGCCTCGACTCCTCGCAGCCCAGCGCTAGCAAGGTGCTTGCTTCAGTTCTGCGCACTGGCCTCAGTTCCATTCACAGTGCTCCAGACCCCAGTCATTTCTGCTACAAAAACTGCTCGACAAGTCCCTGTGACACCCACATCTGGGTCCCCTCCCGACTGTCAGGAGCTATTTCCTGCTTCTCAATAAACACCCCTGCTGTGTCTACCTTCTTTGTCCTCAAATTCCACCTTGGACCTCATGAGACACCAACCCAGCTTCCATGGTCACTGGGTCACACAGGCTCTGTCACGAGCAGCCTCATGGCAGGAGGGGGGCGGGCCACAGCACCCACCACCTACACACAGGGGCTCCATCCAGGGCAGGGTCCGCTGTGGCATGTTAATCTACAAAGAACCTTTCATTTCTCCATTTGTTTCTATTTTTGCATCTTCTCTGGGGAAAAGGAATCATGACAAAGAGAATTACTCATCTGAAAAATTAGCAATGCACATGACATTTATACTACTCCCACCAAGATTTGAAATTATACCTTATGTCCCTGTAAAGTGATCACTGTAACTCTTACCACTCAGTACAAGTCCATTATGTTTCCTCAAGTTCCAAAAGTAAAACTCCATAGAGTTGCACTTGAAGTAAGATTAACTATAATAATGGTTTAATGACAACCTAACATTAAAGTCGTTTTATGAAAAACAAACTTAACTGCTCCCAGGAAACGCACATTTCTCTTCAAGAGAAAGATTGCTTAGAAAAAGAAAATTGAGCCACATCAAAAGATTAAATACTAGGCAAACTATAGAAGAGGTTTCATTACAGAAGAAATGGAAGCAGCCACGCCTTCCCTGCGCCGCACACGGGCCATCACTGACAAGAGACCCCTCAGGTGGGGCGCTGGCCTGCACAGGGGCTGGGAAGCCCCAGCTCAAAGCCACACGGCCACGGCACAATCAACAGGCCGGTGGTGGGCAGGAGCTGTCCCACAGCAAGTGCTTTATAGATGCCAGTCCTTTCTTTTTTCTATTGATTCTGTGTTTTTCCTCCATCAATAACATAAACCTCATTTCGGTAAAACATACACTAAAAATTTAATTATCAGCATAATCAGGGAAACTTCTCTTTTCAGGGGCTCTCTGAGGTCAAAACAATTATAACCCTTAGACGTGGTATTCACAAGAACAGCTCCCCAATTCCCCACACCCCAGTTCCCAAAACCTGTGCTGAGGTGGCCTCACAGGGCAGCGGCTGAAACTGCAGCCAGACTAAGGCTGTCCATCCACTGACCCTAAGATAAAGAATGGCCTGGATCTTTCTCCAGCAGGGCCCAAGGTGATAAGGTCCTGATGCACAGGAAAGGCAGGCAGTGACTCCTTATCAGAGCAGGGGACACCACTGCTGGCCTGCATGTGGAGAGGCAGAAACAACAGGAGTGAGGATGCGACCGGCCTCCCTGGGGCCTCAGGAAGGAACCAAGCCCACTCAGCGCAGTGCCGCATGACACGACACGACTAGCAATGTGTTGTCTTCACCAAATCTGCTATAATGTGCTGTAAGGAGTGGGAAGTGGGGGAGGGGGTGTCTGAGACAGGGACTATAATCTAGGCTGGCCTTGAGTCCACAGAGATCCTTCTGCCTCAGCCTCCTGCGTGCTGGCAGTACCATCCCAGGCATGTGCCCAGGTACCCAGCAGGACAACAGGAAGTTAATACAGACTGTCTACCCTCCCTCTCTTGGTATGGCGGCAATTTCCGGAAATGGCACAATGACCTATGCAGCCACAGACCAAACGCAGGACCCACCTGGGAACACAGCTCTCCTCTATGGATCCAAATGTCACAGCAACTGGCAAAAATGTGAAACCGGGGCATTCTCGTTTTACTTGGAAAATGGTCATTTTTCATAAAAAGTAAACCACTACACAAACAGGTACAAGATTTATTGTTACTCAAATCAGCAAGTACATATTTTTAAGTAACTGAGTTTTAACTTCTAATATAGTCATCAATATCATCTATATTTCATAAAACTCCAGGATCTTTCACAGTTTTCAAGGGTACGAAAACGTACTGCAGGCAAAATGTCTGGAAATGGTAGCCTCCACCATGCCTGGCCGGCCCCAGCCCTCAGCCGGCCGCCCACCGGTGCTGTCCAGAGCAGCAGTTCTCGGCAGGGTTGTGATGGGCGCTGCTCTCCTGTAGCACAGTGCTGCCTGAGCTGCCCAGAACCGGAGCGGGGGAAACCTCGCAGCTGCTTGGACAGCCACATCTCAAAACACAAAGTACCTATGGATTCGGCTGCATTCAGCTGTCAGCACCTGATGAAGTCAGTGAGCAGGAACAGCTGCTCCAGCGGAAGATCAGCACCCTCAAGCAGAAAATGTCCCTAAAACCCCAGCCTGACCGATCGGCCAGCCTGCCTTCCTCCCCACACAACCCTCACTACAATAAGCAGGGTTTGAGTTTAAAGACAAAGTCTGCTCAATCTCTCGATGTGCTCTTTAAGGTAGGTCAGACACACAAAGGGTTAGAGAAGATGCTCCGTCTTCAACGGGCCACGTGCACGATTTTAACATTTGGGAAATTATAAAGGAGTCCTTGAAATGCTGTGTGCATTTTGAGATGGTAATTCCGTTTTAATGTTCCTTTCTCTAACATGCACTGTGTCACCATAGGCAGGTAGCGCCGGGATTTAGCTCAGCACACACAGGCAGCCTAACCCAGCACTGCATATGGTGAGGCTCCAAGCGGTCCGCGGTCTGCTGGGCCCTGGGAGCCCCGCGGGAGGGAAAAGCACTGGAAGGGGGAGCACAGGTTTCCTTAACTCCAAGAGCTTGGGTAAAAGCATCAGCTCCACACACCACTATTAAATACACAGGTTCCCAGACCCGCCCTAGTGTGATTCCTCACATAGGGCGGGTCTGGGAACCTGTGAGGAATTCCTAGTGAGGAATCACAGCCTCAGAGCTCAGGCTGGGACTCTCGCTCTCCACTAGCCCCCAGGTGATGGCCACTGCCTCCAAGTTACAGAACCACTGAGGTTCAGCTCTGTTTCTCATTCTTACCTTCCAAGGCTTGCAATAGAGTTACCACTTGATCTCCTTTCCCTTCCTGTCCTGCGACCAGGATTCAGGCCTCAGCTCAAGTTACCTTCAACACTGGGATCCTTGGCCCAGCCCCAGGGTGTAGAACAAGTGCTGAGGCTCATGGCGGAGGCTGAGCTCTAACAGCCCAAGCTCCACATCAGCCCCAGGGTCTACTTTCCCCTGAAATCATGGATGAAACACCTGACTCCCCAGGCTCCTGTTCTGATCCTCTGTGGAAAGCACACCGCTTGCACCATTAACCTGCATTCTTGCTACACATATTATGAGACCTTCCCAAGTATATATCCTCTAGAACCTCAAAACAGAATTACCATCTCAAAAATGGGGCCCCAAAGTCAAATTTATTCAGGAAGCACTAAAGCTACCTCCTCCCTTGGATATTCATGATAGGTGTTCTTTGTTTGTTTGGTTTTGGTTTTTAGTTTATTGAGACAAGGTCTCCATATGCAGCCCACACTGACCTTGAACTCTCAGCAGTCTTTCTGCCTCAGCCTCCTTTATATATACTGTTTTCTCTTCTTTTTCCCAGGACTGAGGCTCCAACTTAGGACCTTGGATTTGCAAGGCAGGCCCAGTGCCAGTAGCTACATCCCCGGCCCCTGCCTCTGCGTCCTGAGTCGCGTGGGAAAACAGGCATGTGCCGCCATGCCTGACATTCAAGAATTTCTTGTGTCCCACACACACAGTTCCTCATGGCACCCAGCTCCTACTGTTGTGATTATTCATGTCATGTGCCATCCCATACTGCTGACCTTCCTGCTCTTTCTCACACATAATGTTTTCATCCTGCTGTGCTGTGCATGGTCCTCGCTAAATACCTGGTTTCTGATTATTAAATGCTCTCAGCCCAGCACTTCAGATAAATCCTTCTCTCCACACAGAAGCATCCAGCACAGCACATCAGCCCCCAGACTTCCCTCCACAGCATCCGGACTCCCCAGCCTCAGCCACACAGCCAGACACTGTGAGCTGCCCGGGTCCAAGGTCACCTCAAGGAAAAAGAAAGAAATGTGCACACATCTTCTGGATGCAGAGCTGGAGAGGAGATGCTCCCACCCTGCGCCAGGAAACCCAGTCACCATCAGAGGATGAATGTGACACACGGCACCCTGCAAAGTAATGGACCAGCAAGTAACAAATGCAGCAAGTGCTTTTTTTGGAGACAGGGTCTCAATTCATAGTTCAGGCTGGCCCTAAGCTCACTATGTAGCCCAAGCAAGCTCAGCAATCCTCCTGCCTCTGCCTCCCAAGTGCTGGACTCACAGGCATGAACCAACACGCTCAGCACTATGGTGTGTGGTACTGATCGCTGGTGGGCATGAGTCACCACAGCCTGCATTATTGTATGTGGTTACCAGCGACTAAACTCAGGACCTTGAGCTTGCTAAGCAGGCACCAGAACCAATGAGCTAAATCAAACCTACAGGGAAGGTTTCCCACTCTCTGGTTTCCCACTTGGGCATTTACCCCAGGGAAGCCTTGCTAGAGGACAGTGTCCTGCAGGAGTGGTGTTTAAACCATGCCCCCCAACAAGCTGTTACAAACAGATCTCTAGGTCCCTGGCTGGGCCACCGTCACCCCTGCATTCCAGGGACCGACCACCACTGTTCTGCTGCAGGGACTAAACTTTCTCTAGAGGTTAGAAGGTAGCTTCTGCTTCCAACAAACACCAGACACGTCCCACTCCCAAGTGGGTCTGAGCTTTGTGGAGTGTGACCATAGCCAAGGTCACTGAAAACAGAAATGGTCTCCACAATGTCACAATCCGAGACACCCGAGGGTACTGAGAACCCCTCCAGTGCAGGCCTGAACAGGACTCCAGAACACATGGGGCGCAAGGCAAAGACTAAGGGAATCTCAGTAAACAGCGGTCCTGCACCATTAACTGTGAAAAGCCAGCAGGCAACGTGACATAGCAATAGCAGAGGAGACAGGTTCTGGGTTTACAGAAACTGACCTCAAACAAGCAGTCATTTCTTTAAATCTTTATGTTCAAATGGAAAAAGAGGAGAATGGGAGAGAAAGGGTTTTTAAAAGGCTGAAAAAACGCCTCTTGTCCCTTCTGGACGGAAGGCCCAGAACAGATTGCTCGGCTCAAGGGAAGAGATCAAATGACCAGAAAGAAAATGAGAAAATAAAATTCTTTTGTCAGAAGCAGGGAGGGGGAAAATAGACTTGTTTTATCCTTTTGCACCTGGGGAAAAGGGGCCAGTACTTCTTCTGCCTTCTCCTTCTTCCACAAATGCCTCCAGGGTCCTCCTGGAGGTCTCCCAGCTCACAGACTGGTTTCCTGGACCGTACAGGTCCCCAGCTCAGCACGGTGCCTGGCCAGACTCATGTCCCTGGACCAACAGCCATCAGCTCCACCTGGGGGCTTGGTAACTGCTGCTCAGAGAAGCCAGGCTGCACATGTGTGTGTACAGCTGCAGCTGGAGCACCACAGCCATGGGCCGCTCCTGCAGACAGGGTGAGGGGTCGGGGCGCAGCCCCAGTGCGCCGGGTGCAGCAGGCACCGGGCACAGAGCTGGGACGGACACTGGACAACCGAGTCCTTCCTGACACTGGAGGCGCCTCAGACACTAAGTGCTCGTGTTACAGAGAAACCCAAGCAGAGAGGCTGGGCGGCTGCTCAAGGCCACTCTGAGGGTCACTGCAGGCCAAAGGGGCCCTGACCCTGGCTCCAATGAGCCTGCCCCTTCCCTGTGATGGTTACTTAGTAACAGCCACCACCTCTGCGGGGTGCAGCTAAAACTCCCCACTGGTTCCTATTGCAGCTGAGGAAATCAAGTCAGGCTGCCGTCCTCCAGCAACCCCTCAGCCACTCATCAAACCCCAGACCTGGGTCCCCTGATGGTCATGTGATCCAGTGGTCCAGTGGTTCAGCGCTGCAGGCAGCAGGCTGGGCTCGACACACCTTTCCCAGTGGGCTCGTATACCTCCTTTAAAATATCTGTTCTATCCTCAACCCCTCTGTTGTTTTTTTGTTTTTTATGGTGCTGGTGATTGAATCCAAGGCCTCCCTTTGTTCCTGCCCCATTGAAGAACTGGAAAAAGGATCTCACTAAAGTCATTAGGTTGCCCAACAAGGGCTTGAAATTGTGATCCCCTGCTTCAGCCTCCCCAAGTGCTAGAGTTACAGGCATGCACCACCACCCTCCACTCAGTGTGACCACTTCACATGTGACAAAAATAGTCCCAGCACTCTGGAAGGTGGAGGCAAAAGGCTCACAATCTCAAGACCTGCCTGAACAACTCAGCGACTTACCAAGACCTTGGCCCAAAATAAAACACAAAAAAGTGGTTGAGGGCCAGAGATTTAACTCAGTGGTACCAGCGCCTGCCTCGCAAGCACAAGGTCCTGAGTTTGATCCCTGGTAACCACATACAACAATGCTGGGCGTGGTGACTCACGCCCACCAGCAATCAATACCACATACCACAGTGCCAGGCTAGTGGCTCACACCTGTAATTCCAACACTCCAGAGGCAGAGGCAGGAGGTTTGCTGAGTTCAAGGCTTGCCTGGGCTACATAGTGAGCTCAGGTCCAGCCTGAACTACAAAGCGAGACCCTGTCTCAAAAAAAAAAAGAAACGTGGTTGAGGACACAGCTCCATGTGAAGGCCTGGGTTCGATCCCTGGGACTAGGACAAAGAAAAATAGACAAGCTGTGTGGCATCCCCAAGTCCAGCAACCATCCAGTGGCAAACCTTGTCCTAAAACTCAGAATGGCAAAATTTTGCCTGCAGTTTCTTATAAAACTAAAGATTGCAGCCTCAGCCCATGACCGTACTTCTGGGCGCACAGAGAAACAGCGCGTGCATGGCCAGGATGCAGCTGCTCTCTTGCAACAGCCCGCAAGTCAGCACTGACAGTGGACAGGGGCTAAAGAGATGGCTAACCATGGAGTATCACTCAGCGACAAAAAAGGAAAGCACTGTTGATACAAGACACACAACATGCATAAAATCCTGGGGAGAACTGTAGGCAGTGGAACCAAAAAAAAAAAAAAATTCCAATCTGAAGGCTGAACACTACCAGCTCCAGGGGTGGGGACAGTTGTTCAGACAGGATCCGGCTGTGTGACCTCCTCTGTGCCTTGGCTGTGATGCACAGACCTGAGGTGTCAACACTGTATGGAACTAGTCACACATGGGTGTGTGTGCACACATGCTCACACACATGCAAGTACAGATAGAACAGGGTAACTCTGGGGTGTCAGTACACACTGGCTGTGATACCTCACTGCAGTTCTGCCAAACCTCCCCCCAGGGAAACTAGACAAAGGGTGTGCCAGATCTCTGTGTATCACATCTTATGATTACATGTAAAAACACAATCATTTCAATTTAAAAGAAAAAAACTTGAGGCAGGGTCTCACTGGGCTGGCTTTGAACTCATGTAGCTGAGCTGGCCTCCTGAACTCAGGCACCCTCCTGCCTAGGCCTCCCAAATGCTGCGGTTATATGAATGCACTACCACTCCCAATTTAAGGATTCTTTTTTTTCCTTTTCTGAGACAGGGTCTCACTTTATAGTTCAAACTGGCCCTGAGCTCACTATGTAGCCCAGGCAAGCCTCGAACTCAGCAATCCTCCTGTCTCTGCCTCCCAAGTGCTGGGATTACGGGTATGAGCCACCATGCCCAGCACTGTGGTATGTGGTATTGATTGCTGGTGGGTGTGAGTCACCACGCCCAGCATTGTATGTGGTTACCGGGATCGAAATCAGGACCTTGTGCTTGCGAGGCAGGCGCCAGAACCATGGAGCTAAATCTCCAGCACATTAACAATGTTTTTGAAAGAATCTTACCTGTCCAAAATCTGGACTACATAATAGTGCTCTGCATTTCTTTCATCTAAGATCTCCCAGTGTCTCCTGTGACAATCTTCTTCCCACCATCGTTTTGAATTAGCTTCAAAAGCCAAATCCAAAGTAAAACTCTTGGCAAAGGAAAGCTAAGAAGGTAAACCTCGGTGTAGATCTAGAATTCTCTGACACTTTGATTCACTATGAAGATTTCTCCCACTGACTTGTGGCTCATGCAAGATTCTCTCTCACCAAATACTCTCTCCTGATCTCGGTGTACCACATCCACTGAAAAATGTTTACATCAGTACTAAGTTTTGATTCTGAATCTTCCCTAAACGCGCAGTGGTTGGCGTCAGCCCGACAAGGATTTCTGGAAGGCAGACCAGGGCAAGACACAGGACAGGGAATGACGGGCTGAGCAGACTAGGTCAAAGGTGACCTTGGAGGTCCGCTTTTCCTCTGCAGGAGGCACGACCCCTGGGGCGACTCCAGAGCCGATCTGCAATCTGCAAGCCAGAAGGACTTACTTCCTGAACGCCCTCTTTCCTTCTCCCGGGCTTCCCCTGTGACAACCGCGCAAGCTCAGCTCGTGCTGTGCTCCTGGCCACAGGGTTAGCTGCCTGAGTGCCCCTCGCGGGTCTCCGCAGAAAGCCCGGGAGAGAGGACCCACGCGAGCGCTCCTCCACGCCCGGCGCTGCCCACCGCCCCTCCTGAGGTCAAACTGATCCTGGACACGGCCCTGCCACACCCGCTGGGGCGCGACCGTCACTCCGTCCCTCGCCACGTTCAGGCGCCACTAACCGCGTAGGACGACACGCTTCCCACGCCAGGCTGCGATTTGCAGCAGCCGCCGGGCTCCCCGGACCGGGCAGAGAGGACGCTAGGGCCCGGGCGCTGCGCACGGGCCACGCTGCCTGCACGCGCGCCTGCAGGGGGCGCGATCGGGACAGGGCGGGTGGCACTTACCGTCCGTGCTCTTCCGCGCGTCGCGATAGCGCTCCCACAGGTAGCGCTTCATGTCCCCCGCGGACCCTGTCGCCGTGCACAGAGGCCGGGTGGGGCACGCGCGGGGCCACCCACGGGCCGCAGCCCTGCCGCTGCCGCCGCCGCCGCCGCCGCGCAGGGCCGCCGCCGCCCTGGCCCCGGCCCCGCGGGCCGCCGCAGCCACCGTAGTCATCCTACCGCCGCCAGGCTGCGAGTGTCGCGGCGGGGACGACGGGTCTGCGCCCTGGCCGCGACTCCCTGCGTCTGAACACGTGGCGGCGCGGCCCCGCCCCCCAGCACCCGGGGGCGGGAATTGGCTGTCAGGGGCGGGGAAGGGCGGGGATTGGTGGACGCGGACGAAGACCGAGGCTTGAGAGAGTCAAGGCCCAATAGAGTGGGGCCAGGCTTGCCGAGGTTTGCGATTGGGTGGGTCCAGAGGCGGGGGCTGGCAGAGGCGGGGCCTGGACCGTGGTGGGCGGGTCCTCAGGCCCTGGGTGTCTGCGCTCAGCCTGCGTAATGACTTCTAGATGGTGAGGCTCGTGGGTGTCCTCGTGCGAGGCCCGGAGCCACACGGAATGGACACCTCGTCGCTGAACCCGGGCTCGCCAACGCCTCCCTGGGGCCGCCCGCGGGACTCCGCTGCTCCTGCCCGCCTTAGGTGGCAGGCCCCATCTCTGCGTGCGCCCCATTTCGATCTGCTGTGGCCCGGGCTCCAAATGGGACCGCCTTCCGCACTACGATCCTCTGCCGTCCCCTGCACCGTGGGGCCTTCCGGGACGACCCGGATCCCCGGCTCGTCTCCGTGGAGGCCAGCTGGTGGAGGTGCGTGGGTGGAGGCCCAGGCCGGCTAGCCTTAGGCTCCCGTAACTTTGCCCTGAGGGTGACAGAGGAGGCCAGATCCCACCCTGGTCCACGCCGCGCAGCTCCAACTCAGCTGCAAGCACCCAGGCCCTGTGGTTCCGCCGAAGGAGGCTCCTGCCAGACGGTGATGTCGCCCGCCAGGCCAGGGCAGCAAGGGCATCCCACGACACCCTGGAACAGGGACTGGGGCTGGGCAGGCTGGCCCTCTGGATGCAGGGTTAGATCAGAACTGAGAATAAGGAGCAGTTCCCTGGAGGTTCCTGTGTGCGTGGCCCTTGAAGCCCACTCAATCATCTTGAAAACCAGGAACGATTTCTCAAGTTACAGTAACTCCGTGAGATCCCACCTCCTCCATCTGTTTCCCACCTACTAGGTAGAACAATTCAGACAGCCACAGAGTTATCATTAACAGTTAATGGTTAATGTTTTACAAATAGATGATAAAACGAAGGGTCATTAAGGTACAAAAGAGGTATCAAACTGAGTGTGGCAAGTGTGAGCCCTATGAGAGGCTGAGGCAGGATGATCGCAAATTGGTGCCCAGCCAGATGAATTTGACTATCTACTAAGACTGTCTTAAAATAAAAAGTGCTGGTGGGCTGGAGATTTGGCTCAATGGTCCGGGCACTAAGGTCCCTGGTTCGATCCCCAATAACCACATACAATACTGAGCATGGTGACTCAGGCCCACCAGCAATCAGTTACCACATACCACAGTGCTGGGCATGGTGGCTTATGCCTGTCATCCCAGCATTTGGGAGGCAGGCAGGAGGATTGCTGAGTTTGAGGCTTGCCTGGGATACATAGTGAGCCCAGGGCTAACCTGAACTACAAAACAAGACCTTGTTTCAAAAAGAAAAAGAAGCCAGGCATGGTGGCTCATGCCTGTAATTCCAGCACTCGGAAGGCAGAGACAGGAGGATTGCTGAGTTTGAGGCTTGCCTGGGCTCCATAGTGAGCTCAGGGCCAGCCTGAACTACAAAGCGAGACCCTGTCTCAAAAAAAAAAAAAAAGAAAGAAAAAGAAAAAAAAAGTAAATCATAGTGGAAAATGTCTAATGCTAAGAACAAAGTTCAAAGGACTCAAATGACCCCTCATTGGCCTGCACCATTGTGCCCTCAGTGCTGTAGCCCCCTCCCCATCTTGCCTGCTGATCTCCAGGGCTCCCAATATTAAGAGCAGCAGCTGGCATTTTTCAGTAGCAGCACCTTGTAAACCTACATTCCAGCACTGGGAAGAAGAGTAACACTTTAGCACGCTTGGAGAATGACAAATGGCACCCATGGCTCAGTCTTTTGTTGTTGTTGTTTTGGTAACAGGGTCAGCCATGTAGTCCAGGCTGGCCTCAAACTCAAAGTGATCCTTCTGCCTCAGCCTTCCTACTGCTGAAATTACAGGACTGTGCCTCATGTCAGACCTTTCACTTGGTCTCGATGCAAGAATTAAATACATTGTTCATGTCAGAGTCCCAAGCCAGAGACTAGCACTTGCTTTTATTAAGGATGAAATATGTTACCAAGTGCTTCAAACTATGACATAAGAAGTAACGGTAATGTTCATAAATGGTGGAGACTAGAGAACCAAAAAAGAGTACTTAACCGCGGCATCACTGCATATTGGTTGGATTGATTTCCAGGCAAAAAGAAAATGCTTATATTTCTTGCACAATACTGCCCTCTGCTGCAATAATCTGGAACTGCTAGCTGTATCAAAAAAAATGTTAGAACGGTGCCGGAGATTTAGCTCAGTGGTTCCGGCGCCTGCCTCGCAAGCGCAAGGTCCTGAGTTCGATCCCCGGTAACCACATACAATGCTAGATGTGGAGACTCACGACCATCAGCAATCAATACTACATACCACAGTGCCGGGCTTGGTGGCTCATGCCTGTAATCCCAGCACTCGGGAGGCAGCACCACGCCTGGCACTGTGGTATGTGGTATTGATTGCTGATGGTCATAAGTCTCCACGCCCAGCATTGTATGTGGTTACCGGGATCAACTCAGGGCCTTGTGCTTGCGAGGCAGGCGCCAGAACCACTGAGCTAACCCTCTGGCCCCCTCCTGGTAATTTTTTAGATACTAGACAATGTCAAAAGTATGATCCAGAAAAAAAAGTATTGATAAATGAGACTTGATTAAATCCTAGGTCTTGGGCCAGGAATTTAGCTCAGTGGTTCTGGTATCTGCCAGGCAAGCACAAGGCCTCCAGTTTGATCCCCGGTACCAGATACCACAGTGCTAGGCAGTGGCTCACACCTGTAATCCCAGCACTTGGGAGGCACAGGCAAGAGTCAAGGCTAACTTTGGCTACACAGTAAGTTCAGGGCCAGCCTGAACTACAAAGTGAGATCCTGTCTCAAAAAAAAAAAATCTTAGATCTCCTCTGTGAAAGATAGACTGGAGACTAGACAACAGATTGCAAGTCCTCACACTTCTGTGGCCATTACAAATTGGAACATTTGTTCTTTTTTATTTTTCTATAGAGCTACTAGAATTTTTTTTTTTTTGAGACAGGGTCTCGCTTTGTAGTTCAGGCTGGCCCTGAGCTCACTATGGAGCCCAGGCAAGCCTCAAACTCAGCAATCCTCCTGCCTCTGCCTCCCGAGTGCTGGGATTACAGGCGTGAGCCACCACACCCGGCTTTTTTTTTTTTTCTTTTTGAGACAAGGTCTTGCTTTATAGTTTAGGCTGGCCCTGAGCTCACTATGTAGCCCAGGCAAGCCTCAAACTCAGCAATCCTCCTGTCTCTGCCTCCCGAGTGCTGGGATGACAAGCGTGAGCCACCACACGCAGCACTATAGTATGTGGTACTGATTGCTGGTGGGCGTATGTGGTTACCAGGATCGAACTCAGGACCTTGCGCTTGCAAGGTAGGCGCCAGAAGCACTGAGCTAAATCTATGGCCCTAGAGCTACTAGAATTTTTTTTTTTTTTCTTTTTGGAGACAGGGTCTCGCTTTGCAGTTCAGGCTAGCCCTGAGCTCACTATGGTGCCCAGGCAAGCCGCCGCAAACTCAGCAATCCTCCGGTCTCTGCCTCCCGAGTGCTGGGATGACAGGCGTGAGCCACCACGTCCGGCATTGTGGTATGCAGTGTTGATTGTTGGTGGGCGTATCTCCACGCCCAGCATTTTATGTGGTTACCGGGGATCGAACTCAAGTCCTTGCGCTTGCGAGGCAGGCGCCGGAACCACTGAGCTAACCCTCCGGCCTGCTACTAGAATTCTTAATCTACCATTTTGTTCAGTCACTGAAGGTCCTGAGGGTAAAGCCTGAAGTATTAATCATGAAAGCTAATAATATCATTACTACAACCTTCAGATGAGACCTGTGAAGTAATGTATTTATCCTTTGGCCTTGGAAAGCTCACCCTAATAAGATCATTTCTCATCCAGGGGTGGTGTCTTATGCCTGTAATCCTAGCCCTCAGGAGGCTGTGGCAGGAGGATAGACACTAGTTTGAGGCCAGCCTAGGATACACATGAGTTTAAAGCTAGGCAAAACCGCATCACAAGACCTTGTCTCAGGGGGGAAAAAAAGGCTCTTGATCATTTTCTCAGTGGCACTGGAAGAGAGCTGCGCAGCGGGCCCTTTACTAATCTATGGCAGACAGAGTGCAGTGCCTAGGGGCCGTCAGCCCCCTCAGAGCGGGTCAGAGTAGTTCCAGACTTGGGGCAGAGCCGCTTCCCGCGTGGGTCTCTGCCCCCCGGAACCCTGAGTGGAGCTCCTGGGGCTCCGGGTCAGGGAGACGCAGGCGGAGCGCGGGTGGCCCTTCGGCAAACGCCGTCCCCCTCGCTCCTCCCCGCGGCTGAGCCCGCGAGCAGAGTCAGGACCCGAAACTGAGCAGTTCAGGGACCTCGCGAAGCCGACAGGCGAGCCGCGGTTCGCGCCTGCGGAAGTCCGCCGCCCCGCTGGAGAAAGCCCGCTCCGGCTCCGGCGCCCGCGCCCGGCCATCCGCACCCGCGCCGCCGCCTCGCGCAGCAGCACCGTGCAGACCCTGCGGCGCGCGGCGGACGAGGCCGGGGAGGCGCCGTGAGCTGCGCGGGCACCGTCCGCCACCCGCCACCGAGACCCGCGGCCCGGGCCCGCCAGCCCGCGCTCGGCGCGCGTCCCGTAGCTGGAGCTCGCTCTGAGCCGCTGACACGGGAGACCCGCCAGGGCGGGGGGGGGGAGCGCGGCGGGGGGAGCGCGGCGGGGGGAGCGCGGCGGGGGGAGCGCGGCGGGGGGAGCGCGGCGGGGGGAGCGCGGCGGGGGGAGCGCGGCGGGGGGAGCGCGGCTTCCTCCCGGAGAGGCGCGGACTGCAGAGTGAAAGCTGGGCCGGGCCGTCCGGGCAGGGCTCGGTCCTCACCCCCGCGAGGCGCCTACTCCGCTTCCTCCCGCCCCGCCGGGGAACGCAACGCGGAGCCGGGAAGCTCGCAGCCGGGACGGAGCGGGCGCGGGGCGAAGCCGAGCGAGGCTCGGAGACTCCGGGCGCCGTGACGGCCGCGCCCACAGGGGGCGGCAGAGCCCGAGGAAGCCGAAGGCGAGCGGCCGAGGCGCCTCCGCTCAGGACCCCGGAGCGACTGACACCAAGGACGGGCCTCGGACTCAGACTCGCTTGGCCCCAGAGCCCCAGAAGTGCGGGCTGAAGGCCCGTGTCCAAAAGACCCAGGAAGATCCTCGCCTGACTGCGCGCCAGTGGGCCGGACAGCATGACTCCAATGACTGTTCGCGCCGTGGGGAGGCAGCCTGTGGGTGCAGAGGCTAAGCGGGCGGTAGAAATTCAACTGAATTTCCTAGACTCTAAACTGTGGCTGAAATTCGTGTCTCATCCAGTTTTCCTTATGGTCGGCACACAGGTCTCTGGACAGGGTTCCCAAGTGTATTGATAAAAATGCCACATGCAGCTGGGGTCACCTGGGTCCCTGTGTGTGTGTCCCGTCCTCTCAGAAAATGCAAGTGGTCAATTCGTCCTTCAACTTCATGGCTTCTCCAGTCACTCAGCCACACCTATACCACCGACGCTGGGCATAAATTCAATACAGTAAGTCGTGGTTCTGTAGGGAGGAAGCCTGTTAAATGTTTTCCTAGTTCACCCTGCTGGTAAGCGGGGCTCAAATCTGGGTGCCTTGGGAGGCAGGCTTCTAAGTAGTGAAGTGCCCCAGCCACCTGACCAGCGCCTCCTCCCTCAGAGGTGTGCCTCAGGCCCTTCCACCGAAGCCACCCACCAAGGTCAAGCCCCTCCATCTTTGCATTGAGCTACATTCCAAGCTTCTAAAAAACATTTTTGAGAGGGCTTTAAGGGCAAAACAGATGCAGATGAACATCAAGAAACACACACTGCCTCACCGGGCATAGTGAGGAATGCCTGCAATCCCAGCACTTGGGAGGCTGAGGCAGGAGGGTCGCTGTGAGTTTGAGGACTGCCAGAATTACAGAGTGAGACTTCTCTTCAAAAAGAAGAAAACAGAGAAAGAAAGAGACCTCTTGAAAGTCATAAAGCATAACATTGCTGTGAGACCCAACTTGGCATAAAGAGCTGTTCTGGGGCCGGAGGGTTAGCTCAGTGGTTCCAGAGCCTGCCTCGCAAGCACAAGGTCCTGAGTTCTATCCCTGGTAACCACATACAGTGCTGGGCGTGGTGACTCACGCCCAACAGCAACCAATACCGCATACCACAGTGCCGGGCGTGGTGGCTCACACCTGTCATCCCAGCACTCGGGAGGCAGAGACAGGAGGATTGCTGAGTTCGAAGCTCGCCTAGGCTACATAGTGAGCTCAGAGTCAGCCTGAACTACAAAGTGAGACTCTGTCTCAAAAAAAAAAAAAAAAAAAAAAGAGCTGTTCTGTTAGAAACCTTCACTTTGTACCATCACCTCCCTGTGAACCCGGTACCTGTCTCCGTACAAACTTTCCACCCAGCAGATGCACACAGCACAGATCACACTAACTCTACAGTAACATAGGCAAGTTTCATGTGACCCAGACAACTCTCTTTCAGATATCTTAAAGGAATAAAAGACTTATTACAGTGATCCACTCATGCCCATGTTTATAGTAACTCGACTCATAATAGCTAAACCTTGGAAGCGCCCTGTATGTCCATCAGCAGATGGATAGATAAAGGAAATATGGTTTTTGTTTTTTTTGTTTTTTTTTTTTTTTGCTTTTTGAGACAGGGTCTTGCTTTGTAGTTCAGGCTGGCCCTGAGCTCACTATGGTGCCCAGGCAAGCTGCTGCGAACTCAGCAATCCTATCTCTGCCTCCCGAGTGCTGGGATGACAGGCGTGAGCCACTACGTCCGGCAGAAATGTGGTATTTAAAACAGTGGAGTGCTACTCTGCCATAAAGAATAAACTCCAGTCACTTGTAGGAAAATAGGTGCACCTTGAGACTATAATGTTAAAGTGAAGTAAATCAGATACACAAGCTTAAATATCACATGGTTTCTCTCATATGAGAAACTCAATATATAAATAAAACATGAGGGCCAGAGATTTAGCTCAGTGGTTCCAGCGCCTGCCTTGCAAGTGCAAGGCCCTGAGTTCAATCCCAGTAACCACATACAATGCTGGGCATGGTGACTCATGCCCACCAGCAATCAATACCGCATATCACAGTGCTGGGCGTGGTGGCTCATGCCTGTAATCCCAGCACTCGGGAGGCAGAGACAGGAGGATTGCTGAGTTCCAGGCTTTCCTGGAACTGGGCTACATAGTGAGCTCAGGGCCAGCCTGAACTACAAAGTGAGACCCTGTCTCCAAATAAATAAATAAATAAATAAACAAACATGAATCAACAGGCAGACAATAGGAGAAAAAAGAAAAATTTTATTATATTCAGGCGTTACCAATGCATCTAAATATGTACCTTAGCATAGGGATTTAGCTCAGCAGTGCAGTGCCTGTCTGGCAAGCACAAGGCTCTGAGTTCAATTTCCAGTACCAGTAAATAGATAGATAGATAGATAGATAGATAGATAGATAGATAGATAGATAGATAGATAGATGATAAATGCATACCTTGATTTAGGGTAATTGTTTTATGTATTTATACATTTTTTAGTTTTTGTGAGTTTGGTTATTAATCTGTGTTCATGAGACAGGTGTGGTGGTGCACACCTGTACCCCCAGCACTCAGGAAGCTAAGGCAGGATTTCTGTGAGTCTGAGGACAGCTGAGCCACAAGGTGAGTTCAAGGCCAACCTAAACTACATACCAAAACTCTGTCTGAAAAGATTTTTTAAAAAAGAATCTATGTTTATACTATATAACTTCATAAACATACAAAACCTGATGCTATAAAAAAAGATGTTATATAGATGTGCCAACTCCCTACAATGAATGTAATCATGATGTATTGTAAACATGTACTAATAATAAATTTTTTTAAAGATATGCTTGGAGATCTTAGATTTGCAGGTTTGCACTTTCAGTTTTACTTGGTTATTATAAATGCCCAGGAAGGAATCTGCCCTCAGTATCTACATCACAGTGTCATCCGCGTGCCATCATATTCCACAGCCTCCTATCCAGTGAAGGAAACCACAGGCAAACAACTTCCTGTCTCGTGGTGCGTGCACAGCACCCTACTCAGGATTCAGTTATTTCATGACCTCAGAATGACAAGACAAAAGTTCAGGTTGGGGATTTAGCTCAGTGGTTCTGGTGTCTACCTGGCAAGCACAAGGTCCTGAGTTTGATCCCTGATACCACATACCACAGTGATGGATGTGGTGGCTTACGCCTGTCATCCCAGCACTCAGAAGGCAGAGGCAGAAGGGTTGCTGAGAGTTCAAGGCTAGCCTGGGATACTTAGTAAGCTCAGAGCCAGCCTGGACTAAAAAGTGAGAACTTGTCTAAAAAACCTAAAAAAAAAAAAAGATGAATATGAGAAAATAATCATGGTTATTTATCATCTTCCCTGATTTGGGATAACACAACAGGACCGAGGACTTGTGCATCTACTGTGAAGAGTGGCCCCTACTTCCATATCTGCTTGATGGACGATTTGAAGCTGACACATTGTCCTGCCAGGCGCAGAGAGAATGGAGGAGACACCTGAGAAACTATTTATGTAAAGGCATCATCAGGGAGCTCCCAAGGAAGCCGGGACCTGAGGGGAAATCCAGAGAGAGGAGGAGGGCCAAGAAGCAAGCCCTCAGTTCTCTGCTGCTTTTCCCCTTGAAGCACTTGCTGGTTCCTGTGTTACCTAAAGCCAATACTTTTAGCTGAGCGAAGCTCCAATTTCACAGTGCTAGAGGTAGAAAAGCAAAAATTGGAGACCCCCAAAAGGAGGGAGAGGCCAGATAAATCCCCTACTCTTCCTGTTAGAGCTCCTGGATGCTCAGTCTCGGGTAAGGAAGTCTCTCTCCCCCACATCTTTCTTCTAAATTCAAATTCTTTTTTTTTTTTTTTTTTTGAGAAAAGGTCTCACTTTGTAGGTCAGGCTGTCCCTGAACTCACTGTGTAGCCCAGGCAAGCCTCGAACTCAGCAATCCTCCTGCCTCTGCCTCCTGAGTGCTGGGATTACAGGCGTGAGCCACCAAAGCTGGCGAGAATTCATTTTTATGTGGTCTAAAATAGGAGTTAAGGGGGCCGGAGATTTAGCTCAGTGGTTCCAGCACCTGCCTTGCAAGCGCAAGGTCCTGAGTTTGATCCCCGGTAACCACATACAATGGTGGGTGTGGTGGCTCACACCTGTTATCCCAGCACTCGGTAGGCAGAGTCAGGAGGATTGCTGAGCTCGAGGCTTGCCTGGGCTACATAGTGAGCTCAGGGCCAGCCTGAACAGTAAAGTGAGACCCTGTCTCAAAAAAAAAAAAAGTAAAAAAATAGGAGTTCAACTTCATTTTGCTTAAATTGGATAACTAGGTAAGGCCAGCGTCACTTAGCAAATAAACTCTTTCCCCTTCCAAACTGCAATGTCACTTTCACCATGTATTAAATTGAAGCGATTTATTTTTCAATCTCTCATTGCTTTGACCTGCCTGCACATGAATCTGCATAGCAGTCTTTTATCCTTTTTTATGATGTGACAACTGAATCCTTTGTCCTCCTCTCATGATGCTGAGCCCACCTCCCCAGAGAAAACTGAAAATACCACATCAAGCTTTTCCTAGCTTCTCTCGAAACCCAGTGTGGTGGCAGCACTGACCCCAGTGAGCCGGCCTTCATACCCTGCATGGTCTTCTGTCCCTGCTGCAGTGGCTGTGGGCTCCAGCTCGGCCTTTGGTCACTCTGGCTCTTGACTTGTTCTGTCCTTTCTAACACTCAGAGCAGAAGCCAGCATCCCATGGAGAGGTCCACATGCCACGTGAGGTCTCTTGCCTCAGCTGGCTGAGTGGCCTGCGGCACACCCTTGCCTTGGCCACACCTGGATGGCAAGCTTGTGAGCAACCCCAAACTGGGACTACCCAGCAGTGGGAACGATTCTGATCCTAGAGAGTGCACGACTCAACAGAATTTTGTTTTGTTTTGTTTGTTTTGTTGAGACAGGATCTTGCTCTGTAGTTTAGGCTGGCCCTGAACTCACTATGAGGCCAGGCCAGCCTCGAACTCACAGCAGTCCTCCTGCCTCTGCCTTCTGAGTGCTGGGATTACAGGCATGAGCCACTATGTGATACCAGGGGTCCAACTTGGGACCTTGTGCTTGCCTGGCAGACACTGGAACTACTGAGTTAAATCTGCTGCCCTCAACAGAGTTTTAAGCTGCTCAGTTTTCGGGTGATTGGTTACACAGCAATGGGTAATAGACACATAGGCACAGAAGACAACTCATTGTTTTACATACTGTACTTTAATACCTATGACTTCCTGCATGTTGGCATGTGCGTTTTTTTGTTTTTTGTTTTTGATTTTTGAGACAGGGTCTCGCTTTGTAGTTCAGGCTGGCCCTGAGCTCACTATGGTGCCCAGGCAAGCCACTGCGAACTCAGCAATCCTCCTGTCTCTGCCTCCCGAGTGCTGGGATTGGCATACGTGTTTTTTAAGTTTATTCCTATATACCTTATGGGGTTTGCCTCTAATATGAGTAAAATTTTGAAAACTTTTTTTTTTTTTTTT
>PVIC010029326.1:0-21352 GCA_004025085.1 Thryonomys swinderianus
AGTGATATTCGTAGATTACCTCCTCAAAGAGTAACACCTGTAACTCAGACCTGCTTTTTGTGAAGTCAGTTTTAGTGATCGAGTAGAAATTAGCACCTCCATGCTCTTAGCCGTTTACATCCAGGACGCAAGAATTTCTTCCTTTAGACTTCCTTTATCTGCGGTGGTGAAAGTCCACTTATGACGTCACAATTCCTTGGTAGAAAGGAGACCTGGTGGACCGCTATGTGTGTTTGGAGTGTTCGGCCTGAACACAGGGTGGAAAATGCCTGTTTTCCACATCAAAGGCTTGGATTACACCTCATTGAAAGATGCCTCTCTTTTCTAGCAACATCCAAGCAAGCGAAGGGAGAATAAGGTATATCAGAGATGTAATCTCCACGAGCAAAAGCTGGATTCCACACCGTGTTGCTACAAAATGATTATCATTCTCTTAGGGGGACTATACTCCATGCTCACCCTGTGCATTATTTGCATGAGTAGGAACAGATTGTTTCTCCATGTTCGCTCTTCCTAATGAGAACTGTGCCTTCTCATTGAAATCTCACACTCTTTGTCTGGGCAAACCCTGGAGAAACAGATGTAATGTTCTGATGGTTCGAGTCTGAATTGAGAAGAACACACTGCCTCCTTCGGAAATCTCTAGAATAGGAGTGCTTTTCCACGGGTGGATATCTCCTTTTGACTGCAAGCTCCACTCAATCGAATGGCAGCTGGAGTGATATTTATAGATTACTCCCTCAAAGAGAAACAATCACAACTCAGACCTGCTTTTTATGAAGTCAGTTTCACGAAAGGAGTGGAAATTTCTACAGCCATGATCTTTGACATTTACCATGAGGAGTCAAGGGTTTGTTCCTTTAGGGTTCATTTTTCTGCGGTAGGGAAAGTCCAATTATGATGTCATAATCCCATTGTAGAAACGAGTCCTGGCGCACTGCTATGTTTGTTTGGACACTTAGGGCCTGAGAACAGACTTGGAAAATGCCTGTTATCCACAACAAAGGCTTGAATCATACCTAATAGCCAGATGCCTTTATTTTCTAGCAACATCGAAGCGAGGGAATGGGAGAATCTGGGATAATAAGCACTTAATTACCCCAAGCAAATGTTGGAATTCCCACCGTGTTTCTCTAAACTGATTTTCAGAATTTGAGCAGGTCTGTATTCCTTGCCAATTTGGTGCCTTATTTGCAAGAGTAGGAAAAGATTGATTGTCCATGTTCCCTCTATCCTGAGTAAAATTCTGACTTTACATTGGAATCACGCACTCTTTGTCCTGTCAAGTTTTGGAGAAACAGACATAATGTTCTGAGGGTTGGAATCTGCAGCAAAAGAAGCACACTGCCTCCTTCGGAAATCTCTCAACTAGGAGTGCTATTCCTCGGGTGGATATCACCTTGTGACCACAAGCTCCATCCAAGCTAATGGGACCTGGAGTAATATTCGTAGATTACTCCCTCAAATAGAAACACCTGCAACTTATACCTGCTTCTTGTGAAGTCAGTTTGAGGAATAGAGTGGAAATTAACAACTGCCTAAATTAGGCAGTTATCGCAAGATTCAAAAGTTTGTTCTTTTAGACTACCTTTATCAGTGGTAGTGAAATTCCTATTATGACGACATAATCCAGCTGTTGAAACGAGTCCTGGCACACGGCTACGTATATTGGACAGTTACGGCCTGAAGACAGAGGTGGAAAATGCCTGTTTTCCACATCAAGGCTTGGATCACACCTAATGGCCAGAGGGCTCTCTTTTCTAGAAACATCCGAGCAAGTGAATGAGAGTAGGTGGTATATCAGGGGCTTCATCTCCCCAAGCAAAATTTGGAATTCACACCGTGTTGCTATCAAATGTCTTTCAGAATCTGAGTGGGTCGGTACTCTCTGCTAAATCTGTGAATTATTTTCAAGAGTAGGAACAAATTGATTCTCCATGTTCCCTGTGCCTGAGGAGAACTCTGCCTTATTATTGAAATCCCGCACTCATTGTATGGGCAAATGGTGGAGCAAGAGACCTAATGTTCTGAAGGTTAGAATCTGAATCGAGAAAAGCACAATGCCTCCTTTGGAAATCTCTCGACTAGGAGTGCTATCCCAGGGGTGGATATCTCCTTTGGACCACAAGCTCCATTCAAGAGAAAGGCCGCTAGAGTGATATTGGTAGATTACTTCCTCAAACAGAAACACCTGGAACTCAGACCTGCTTCTTCTGAAGTCAGTTTGAGGGATGGAGTAGAAATGAGCACCTCCCTGCTCTTAGCTGTTAACCGCCAGGATGCAAGAATTTCTTCCTTTACACTTCCTTTATCTGCGGTGGTGAAAGTCCTCTTATGACGTCACAATTCCTTGGTAGAAACGATACCTGGTGCACCGCTATGTTTTTTTGCAGTGTTAGAGCCTAAAGACAGAGGTGGAAAATGCCTGTTTTCAACATCAAAAGCTTGGATTACACCTAATTGAAAGATGCCTCTCTTTTCTAGCAACATCGAAGCAAGCGAAAGGGTCAATAAGGGATATCAGAACCTTAACCTCCACGAGCAAAAGCTGGAATTCACACCGTGTTGCTACAAAATGATTTTCAGCCTCTGAGTGGGACTATACTCCATGCTCACACTGTGCATTATTTGCATGAGTAGGAATAGATTGTTTCTCCTTGTTACCACTTCTTAAAGAGAACTGTGGCTTCACATTGAAATCCCGAACTCTTTGTATGGGCAAATCCTGGAGAAACAGATGTAATTTTCTGATGGTTCAAATCTGAATAGAGAAGAGCACACTGCCTCCTTAGGAAATCTGTGTAATAGGAGTGCTATTCCATGGGTGGATATCTCCTTTTGACCTCAAGTTCCACTCAATCAAATGGCAGCTGGAGTCATATTTATAGATTACTCCCTCAAAGAGAAACACCCGAAACTCAGACCTGCTTTTTGTGATGTCAGTTTCACGAACGGAGTGGAAATTACTCTGACCATGCTCTTTGACATTTACCATGAGGAGGCAAGTGTTTGTTCCTTTAGTGTTCGTTTTTCTGCGGTAGTGAAAGTCCAATTATGATGTCATAATCCCAATGTAAAACTGAGTCCTGGAGCACTGCTATGTTTGTTTGGACACTTAGGGCCTGAAGAAAGAGGTCAAAAATGCCTGTTATCCACATCAAAGGCTTGGACCACACCTAACTGCCAGAGGGCTCGCTTTTCTAGCAACTTCCAAGCAAGTGAAAGTGAGTAGGTGGGATATCAGGGGCTTCATCTCCCCAAGCAAACGTTAGAATTCACACCGTGTTGCTCTCAAATGTCTTTCAGAATCTGAGTGGGTCGATATTCTCTGCTCAATCTGTGAATTATTTTCAAGAGTAGGAACAGATTGATTGTCCATGTTCCCTGTGCCTGAGGAGAACTCTGCCTTATTATTGAAATACCGCACTCTCTGTACGGGCAAATGGTGTAGCAAGAGAACTAATGTTCAGAAGGTTAGAATCTGAATGAAGAAAAGCACAATGCCTCCGTCGGAAGTTTCTCGACTAGGAGTGATAACCCACGGGTCGATATCTCCTTTTCACCACAAGCTACATTTAAGAGAAAGGCAGCTAGAGTGATATTCATAGATTACTTCCTCAAAGAGAAACACCTGGAACTCAGACCTGCTTCTTGTGAAGTCAGTTTGAGGGATGGAGTAGAAATTAGCACCTCCATGCTCATAGCCATTTACCTCCAGGACGCAAGAATTTCTTCCTTTAGACTTCCTTTATCTGCGGTGGTGAAAGTCCACTTATGACATCATAATCCCTTTGTAGAAATGAGTCCTGGTGCACCGCTATGTGTGTTTGGAGTGTTAGGCCTGAAGACAGGGTGGAAAATCTCTATTTTCCACATCAAATGCTTGGATTACACATAATTGAAAGATGCCCTCTTTTCTAACAACATCCAAGCAAGCGAAAGGGAGAATTATGGATATCAGAACCTTAATCTCCAGGAGCGAAAGCTGGATTTCACACCGTGTTGCTACAAAATGATTTTCAGACTCTGAGGTGGTCTATAATCTATGCTCACCCCGTGCATTATTTGCACGAGTAGGAACAGATTGTTTCTCCATGTTCCCTCTTCCTAAGGAGAGCTGTGGCTTCTCATTGAAATCTTGCACTCTTTGAATGGGCAAACCCTGGAGAAACAGACGTAATATTCTGATGGTTCGAATCTGAATTGAGAAAAGCACACTGCCTCTTTCGGAAATCTCTGGAGTAGGAGTGCTTTTCCACGGGTGGATATGTCCTTTTGACCACAAGCTCCACTCAAATGAATGGCAGATGGAGTAATATTTATAGCTTACTCCCTCAAAGATAAACAACCACAACTCAGACCTGCTTTTTCTGAAGTCAGTTTCACGAATGGAGTGAAAACTATTACTACCCTGCTGTTTCGCCTTTACCGTCAGGAGGCAAGAGTTTGTTCCTTTAGGGTTCGTTTTTCTGCGGTAGTGAAAGTCCAATTATGATGTCATAATTCCATTGTAAAAACGAGTCCTGGCGCACTGCTATGTTTGTTTGGACCCTTAGAGCCTGAAGACACAGGTGGAAAATGCCTGTTATCCACATCAAAGGCTTGGATCATACCTAATTTCCAGACGCCTTTATTTTATAGCAACACCCAAGCAAGGGAATGGGAGAATCTGGGATAGGAAGCACTTAATCTCCCCAAGCATAAGTTGGAATTCACACTGTGTTTCTCAAAACTGATTTTCACAATGTGAGCAGGTCTGTTTTCCCTGCCCATTCTGTGCCTTATTTGCAAGAGTAGGAACAGATTGATTCTGCATGTTCCCTGTGCCTGAACTAAACTCTGACTTCACATTGGAATCCCGCACCCTTTGTCCGGTCTAGTTTTGGAGAAACAGACGTAATGTTCTGAAGCTTGGAATCTGCAGTGAATGAAGGGCACTGCCTCCTTCGGAAATCTCTAAAGTAGGAGTGCTATTCCACAGGTGGATATCTCCTTGTGACCACAAGCTCCATCCAAGCCTATGGGACCTGGAGTGATATTCGTAGATTACTCCCCCAAATAGAAACACCTGTAATTTAGACCTGCTTCTTGTGAAGTCAGTTTGAGGAACAGAGTGGAAATTAACACCTCCCAGCTCTTAGCCAGTTACCACAAGGTCGCAGGAATTTGTTCCTTTAGACTACCATTGTCAGTGGTAGTGAAAGTCCTATTATGATGTCATAATCCCGCTGCAGAAACGAGCGCTTGCACACTACTACGTGTGCTTGGACGGTTAAGGCCTGAAGACAGAGGTGGAAAATACCCGTTTTACATATCAAGGGCTTGGATCACACCTAAAGGCCAGAGGGCTCTCTTTTCTAGCAACAGCCAAGCAAGTGAAAGTGAGTAGCTGGGATATCAGGGGCTTCATGTTCCCAAGCAAAAGTTGGAATTCACACCGTGTTGCTATCAAATGTCTTTCAGAATCTGAGTAGTTGGGTACTCTCTGCTCAATCTGTGACTTATTTTCAAGATTAAGAACAGATTGATTCTCCATATTCCCTCTGCCTGAGGAGACCTCTGCCTTATTATTGAAATCTCACTCTCTGTATGGGCAAATGGTGGAGCAACAGACCTAGTATTCTGAAAGTTAGAAACTGAATCAAGAAAAGCACACTGCCTCCTTTGGAAAACTCTCGAGTAGGAGTGCGATCCAACGCCTGGACATCTCCTTTTGACCACAAGCTCCATTAAAGAGAAAGGCAGCTGGAGTGATATTTTTAGATTACTTCCTCAAAGAGAAACACCTGGAACTCATACCTGCTTCTTGTGAAGTCACTTTGAGGAATGGAGCAGAAATTAGCACCTCCCTGCTCTTAGCCGTTTAGCTCCAGGACACAAGAATTTCTTCCTTTAGACTTTCGTTATCTGTGGTGGTGAAAGTACACTTATGACGTCACTAACCCTTGGTAGAAAGGAGTCCTGGTGCACTGATATGTGTGTTTGCACTGTTAGATACTGAAGACAGAGGTGGAAAATGCCAGTTTTCCACATCAAAGTCTTGGATTACACCTAATTGGAAGATGCCTCTCTTTTCTAGCAACATCCAAGCAAGCAAAAGGGAGAATAAGGGATATCAGAGACTTAATTTCCACGAGCAAAAGCTGGAATTCACACCGTGTTGCTACAAAATGATTTTCAGACTAGCAAAAGCTGGAATTCACACCGTGTTGCTACAAAGTGATTTTCAGACTCTGAGGTGGTCTATACTCCATGCTCATCCTGTGAGTTATTTGCATGAGTATGATCAGATTGTTTCTCCGTGTTCCGTCTGCCTAAGGAGAACTGTGGCTTCTCATTGAAATCCCAAACTCTTTGTATGGGCAAACACTGGAGAAACAGACATAATGTTCTGATGGTTCGAATCTGAATCGAGAAGAGCACACTACCTCCTTCAGAAATCTCTGGAAATGGAGTGCTATTCCACGGGTGGATATCTCCTTTTGACCGCAAGCTCCACTCAATTGAATGGCAGCTGGAGTGATATTTATAGATTACTCCCTCAAAGAGAAACACACGCAAATCAGACCTGCTTTTGTGAAGTCAGTTTCACGAACGGAGTGGAAATTACTACTAACCTTCTCTTTGGCGTTTACCGTCAGGAAGCAAGATTTTGTTCCTTTAGGGTTAGTTTTTCTGCGATAGTGAAAGTCCAATTATGATGTCATAATCCCATTGTAAAAACGAGTCCTGGTGCACTGCTATGTTTGCTTGGACCCTTTGAGCCTGAAGACAGAGTTGGAAAATGCCTGTTATCAACATCAAAGGCTTGGATCATACCTAATTGCCAGATGCCTTTATTTTCTAGCAACATCCAAGCAAGGGAAGGGAGAATCTGGGATAATAATCACTTAATCTCCTCAAGCAAAAGTTGGAATTCACACTGTGTTGCTCTAAACTGATTTTCGGAATCTGAGCAGGTCTGTATTCCCTGCCCCTTCTGGGCCTTATTTGCAAGAGGAGGAACAGACTGATTCTCCATGTTCCCTGTGCCTGAGCAAAACTCTGACTTTACATCGGAAACGCGCACTCTTTGTCCGGTCAAGTTTTGGAGAAACAGACGTAATGTTCTGAAGGTTGGAATCTGCAGTGAAAGAAGCACACTGCCTCCTTTGGAAATCTCCCAAATAGGAGTGCTATTCCACGGATGAATATCTCCTTGTGACCACAAGCTCCATCCAAAGCAATGGCACCTGGATTAATATTCGTAGATTACTCCCTCAAATAGAAACACCTGCAAATTAGACCTTCTTCTTGTGAAGTCAGTTTGACGAACAGAGGAGAAATTAAAACCTCCCAGCTGTTAGCCGCTTACCACAGGTACGCAAGAGTTTGTTCCTTTATACTAACTTTTTCAGTGGTAGTGAAAGTCCTATTATGTCTTCATAATCCCGCTGTAGAAATGAGTCCTGGCACACTGCTACGTGTGTTTGGACGGTGAGGCCTGAAGACAGAGGTGGAAAATGCCTGTTTTAAACATGAAAGGCTTGGAACACACCTAATTTCTAGATGGCTCTCTTTTCTAGCAGCATCCAAGCAAGTGAAAGTGAGTAGCTGGGATATCAGGGGCTTCATCTCGCCAAGCAAATGTTGGAATTCACACCGTGTTGCCTTCAAATGTCTTTCAGAATCTGAGTGGTTCGGTACTCTCAGCTCAATCTGTGAATTATTTTCAAGAGTAGGAACTGATTGATTCTCCATGTTCCCTTTGCCTGAGGAGAACTCTGCCTTATTATTGAAATCCTGCACTCTTTGCAAGGGCAAATGGTGGAGCAAGTGAACTAACGTTCTGAAAGTTAGAATCTGAATGGAGAAAAGCACACTGCATCCTTTGGAAATCTCTTCTAGGAGTGCGATCCTATGCCTGGATATCTCCTTTTGACCACAAGCTCTATTCAAGAGAAAGGCAGCTGGAGTGATATTAGTAGATTACTTCCTCAAAGAGAAACATCTGGAACTCGGACCTGCTTCTTGTGTAATCAGTTTGAGGGAAGGAGTAGAAATTAGCATCTTTCTGCTCTTAGACGTTTACCTCCAGGACGCAAGAATTTCTTCCTTTAGACTTCCTTTATCTGCGGTGGTGAAAGTCCACTTATGACATCACAATCCCTTTGTAGAAATGAGTCCGGGTGCACCGCTATGTGTGTTTGGAGTGTTAGGCCTGAAGACAGTGTGGAAGATGCCTGTTTTCCACATCAAAGGCTTAGATTATACCTAATTGAAAGATGCCTCTCTTTTCTAGCAACATCCAAGCAAGCGAAGGGAGAATAAAGTATATCAGAGACATAATCTCCACGAGCAAAAGCTGGAATTCACACCGTGTTGCTACAATATGATTATCATTCTCTTAGGGGGATTATACTCCATGCTCACCCTGTGCATTATTTGCACGAGTAGGAACAGATTGTTTCTCCATGTTCGCTCTTTCTAAGGAGAACTGTGGCTTCTCATTGAAATCCCACACTCTTTGTATAGGCAAACCCTGGAGAAACAGACGCAATGTTCTGATGGTTCTAATCTGAATTGAGAAGGGCACACTGCCTCCTTCAGAAATCTCTTGACTAGGAGTCCAATCACACGTGTGGATATCTCCTTTTGACCACAAGGTCCATTCAGGCAAAAGGCAGCTGGAGTGATATGTGTAGATTACGTCCTCAAAGTGAAAAACCTGGAACTCAGACCTGCTTCTTGTGAAGTCAGTTTGAGGATCACAGTGGTAATTAGAATCTCCCAGCTCCTAGCCATTTACTTCAAGGACGCAAGTGTTTGTTCTTTTAGACTACCTTTGTCTTTGGTAGCGAAAGTCCTATTATGACGTCATAATCCCAGTGTAGAAATGAGTCCTGGCACATGGCTATGTGTGTTTGGATGCTTAGAGCCTGAAGACAGAGGTAGAAAATGCCTGTTTTCCACATCAAAGGCTTGGATCACACCTAAGTGCCAGATTCCTCTCTTTTCTAGCCACATCTGAGCAAGTGAAAGTGTGTAGCTGGGATATCAGGGGCGTCATCTCCCCAGCAAAAGTTGGAATTCACACCGTGTTGCTATCAAATGTCTTTCAGAATCTGGTTGCGCCGGAACAGAATGCTCAACCTGTGAATTATTTTCAAGAGTAGGAAAAGATTGATTCTCCATGTCCCCTGTGCCTGAGAACTCTGTTTGATTATTGAAATCCTGCACTCTTTGTATGTCTTAATGGTGGAGAAAGAGACGTAATATTTTGAAGGTTAGAATCTGAATCGAGAAAAGCACAATGCCTGTTTCGGAAATCTCTCGAATAGGAGTGATAACACACAGGTGGATATCTCCTTTTGACCACAAGCTCCATTCAAGTGAAAGGCAGCTGGAGTGATATTTCTAGATTACTCCCTCAAAGAGAAACACCTAGAACTCAGACTTGCTTCTTGTGAAGTCAGTTTGAAGGCCGGAGTGGAAATTAGCACCTCCCTGCTCTTAACCATTTACCTCAAGTACGCAAGAATTTGTTCCTTGAGACTTCCTTTATGTGCCATAGAGACAGTGCAATTATGACGTCACAATACTTCGGTAGAAACGAGACCTGGTGCACTCCTATGTGTGTTTGGAGCTTTAGAGCCTGAAGGCAGAGGTGGAAAATGCCTGTGAACCACCTCAAAGTATTAGATCACAGCTAATTGCCGGGTGCCTCTATTTTCTAGCACCATCCAATCAAGCGAAAGGGAGAATCTGGGATATTAAGGACTTAATCTCCCCAAGCTAAAGTTGGCATTCACACCGTGTTGCTATAAACTGATTTTCACAATCTGAGTAGGTCTGTATTCCCTACTCCTTTTGTGCCTTATTTGCAAGGGTAGGAACAGATTGATTTTCAAGGTTCACTGTGCCAGAGCAGAACTCTGGTTTCTCATTGGAATCCCGCACTATTTGTCCATTCTAATTTTGGAGAAACTGACTTAAAATTCTGCCGATTAAAATCTGCAGTGAAAGGAGCACATTCCTCCTTCGGAAATCTCTCAACTAGGAGTGAGATTCCACGTGTGGATATCTCCATGTGACCACAAGCTGACTTCGAGCCAAGGGCACCTGGAGTGATATTCGTTGATTACTCCCTCAAATAGAAACACCGGCAACTTAGACCTGCTTCTTGTGAAGACAGTTTGAGGAGGAGAGTGGAAATTAGCAACTCCCAGCTCCTAGCTGGTTACCGCAAGGACGCAAGAGTTTGTTCCTTTAGACTACCTTTGTATGTGGTAGTAAAAGTCCTTTTATGACGTCATAATCTCGCTGTAGAAACGAGTCCTGGCACACTAGTATATGTGTTTGGACGCTTAGAGCCTGAAGATAGAAGTGGAAAATGCCTGCTTTCCACATCAAATGCTTGGATCACACTTAATTGCCACAGGCCTGTATTTTATAGCAACATCCAAGCAAGTGAAAGTGAGTAGCTGGGATATCAGGGGCTTCATCTCCCCAAGCAACTTTGGAATTCACACCGTATTGCTATAAAATGTCTTTCAGAATCTGATTGGGATGGTACTGAATTCTAAATCTGTGAATTATTTTAAAGAGTAGGAACAGATTGATACTATGTGTCCCTTTTGCCTGAGGAGAACTGTTTGATTATTGAAATCCCGCACTCTTTGTGTGGGATAATGCTGGAGAAAGTGACGTAATATTCTAAAGGTTAGAATCTGAATCGAGAAAAGCACAATGCCTCCTTCAAAAATCTCTTGAATACGAGTGCTATCTCACGGGTGGATATCGCCTTTTGACTACAACCTCCATTCAAGCACAAGGCAGCTGGAGTGATATTTGTAGATTACTCTCTCAAAGAGAAACACCTGGAACTCAGACCTGCTTGTTGTGAAGTCAGTTTGAGGGCCAGAGTGGAAATTAGTACCTCCCTCCTCTTAGCCATTTACCTCCAGGACCCAAGAATTTGTTCCTTGAGACGTCCTCTATCTTTGGTAGAGAAAGTTCAATTATGGCGTCTCAATCCCTTGGTAGAAACGAGACCTGGTGCACTGCTATGTGTATTTGGAGTGTTAGAGCATGAAGGCAGAGGTGGAAAATGTCTGTTAACCACATCAAATATAGGATCACAGCTAATTGCCGGGTGCTGCTATTTTCTAGCAAAATCCAAGCAAGCCAAAGGGAGAATCTGGAACAGTAAGGACTTAATCTCCCGAAGCTAAAGTTCGCATTCACACCATGTTGGTATAAACTGATTTTCACAATCTGAGTACGTCTGTATTCGCTGCTCCTTCTGTGCCTTATTTGAAAGTGTAGGAACAGATTGATTCTCCACGTTCCCTGTGCCAAGCAGAACGCTGGCTTCACATTGGAATCCCACACTCTTTGTCCCTTCAAATTTTGGAGAAACTGACGTCATGTTCTGCAGGTTAAAATCTGCATCAAAAGAAGCACACTGACTCCTTCGAAAATCTCTCAACTAGGAGTGCTATTCTAAGGGTGGATATCTCCTTGTGACCACAAGCTGCATTCAAGCCAAGAGCACCTGGAGTGATAATCATTGATTACTCCCTCACAAAGAAAGACCTGCAACTGAGACCTGCTTCTTGTGAAATCAGTTTGAGGAAGAGAGTGGAAATTAGCAACTCCCAGCTCATAGCCGGTTAGCGCGAGGACGCAAGAGTTTGTCGCTTTAAACTACCTTTGTCTGTGGTAGCGAAAGTCCTATTATGACGTCATAACCCGCCCTATAAACGATTCCTGGCACAATGGTATATGTGTTTGGACGCTTAGAGAATGAAGACAGAGGTGGAAAATGCCTGCTTTCCACATCAGAGCCTTGGATCACACCTAATTGCCAGAGGCCTCTCTTTTAGAGCAACATCCAAGCAAGTGAAAGTGAGTAGCTGGGATATCAGGGGCTTCATCTCCCCAAGCAAAATTTGGAATTCACACCATATTGATATACAATGTCTTTCAGAATCTGATTGGTACGGTACTCAATGCTCAATCTGTGAATTATTTTCAAGAGTAGGAACAGATTGATACACCATGTCCCCTGTGCCTGAGGAGAGCTCTGTTTGATTATTTAAATCCCGCACTCTTTGTATGAGTTAATGGTGGAGAAAGAGACATAATATTCTGAAGGTTAGAATCTGAGTCGAGAAAAGCACAATGCCTCCTTTGGAAATCTCTCGAACAGCAGTGGTATCTCACGGGTGGATATCGCCTTTGGATCACAAGCTGCATTCAAGCGAAATGCAGCTATGGTGATATTTGTAGATTAGTCATTCCAAGAGAAACAGCTGGAACTCAGACCTGCTTCTTGTGAAGTTAGTTCTAGGGCCGGAGTGGAAATTGGCTCCTCCCTCCTCTTAGCCATTTACCTCCAGGATGCAAGAATTTGTTCCTTGAGAAGTCCTCTATTTGTTTTAGAGAAAGTCCAAATATTAAGTCACAATCCCTTGGTACAATCGAGTCCTGGTGCACCGCTATGTGTGTTGGGAGCGTAAGAGCATGAAGGCAGAGGGGGAAAATGCCTGTTCACAACATCAAATATTGGATCACAGCTAATTGCCGGGTGCCTCTATTTTCTAGCAAAATCCAAGCAAGCGAAAGGGTGAATCTGCGATAATAAGGGCTTAATCTCCCCAAGCTAAAGTTGGCATTCACACCATGTTGCTATAAACTGATTTTCACAATCTGAGTAGTTTTCTATTCCCTGCTCCGTCTGTGCCTTATTTGGAAAGGTAGGAACAGATTGATTCTCAATGTTCCCTGTGCCAGAGACAACCCTGTTTTCTCATTGGAATCCCACACTTTTTCCATTCAAATTTTGGAGAAACTGAGGTCATGTTCTGCAGCTTAAATCTGCATCGAAAGAAGCTCACTGTCTCCTTCGGAAATCTCTCAACTAGGAGTGCTATTCCACGGGTGGATATCTCCTTGTGACCACAAGCTGCATTCAAGCCAAGGGCACCTGGAGTGATATTCATTGATTACTCCCTCAAAAAGAAACACCTGCAACTTACCCCTGCCTCTTGTGAAGTCAGTTTGAGGAACAGAGTGGAAATTAGCAACTCCTAGCTCCTAGCCAGTTACCGCGAGGACACAGGTGTTTGTTCATTTAGACTACCTTTGTCTGTGGTGGTGAAAGTCCTATTATGATATCATAAGCCCACTGTAGAATCGAGGTCTGCCACACGGCTGTGTGTGTGTTAGACAGAGACTGAAGAAAGAGGTGGAAAATGCCTGATTTCCACATCAAAGCCTTGGATCACACCTAATTGCCAGAAGCGTCTCTTTTATAGCAACATCCAAGCAAGTGAAACTGAGTAGCTGGGATATCAGGGGCTTCATCTCCCCAAGCAAAATTTGGAATTCACACCGTATTGCTATAAAATGTCTTTCAGGATCTGATTGGGACGGTACTCAATGCTCAATCTGTGAATTATTTTCAAGAGTAGGAACAGATTGATACTCCATGTCCCCTGTGCCTGAGAAGTCTGATTATTGAAATCCCACACTCTTTGTATGGGATATTGGTGGAGAAAGAGACATAATATTCTGAAGTTTAGAATCTGAATCGAGAAAAGCACAATGCCTCCTTCAGAAATCTCTCGAAAGTGTGCTTTCCCACGGGTGGATATCTCCTTTTGAAGGCAAGTTCCATTCAAGCGAAAGGCAGCTCTAGTGATTTTTTTAGACTACTCCCTCAAAGAGATGCACCTGGAAATCCGACCTGCTTCTTTTGAAGTCAGTTTGAGGGACGGAGTGGAAATTGGCACCTAGCTCCTCTTAGCCATTTACCTCCAGGGCACAAGAATTTGTTCCTTGAGACGTCCTCTATCTGTGGTAGAGAAAGTCCCATTATGAAGTCATAATCCCTTGGTAGAAACGAGTCCTCGTGCACTGCTATGTGTGTTTGGAGAATTAGAGCATGAAGGCAGATGTGGAAAATGCCTGTTCACCACATCAAAGTTTGGATCACAGCTAATTGCTGTGTGCCTCTGTTTTCTAGCAAAATCCAAGCAAGAGAAAGGGATTATCTGGGACATTAAGTACTTAATCTCCCAAAGCTAAAGTTGGCATTCACACCGCGTTGCTATAAACTGATTTTCACAATCTGAGTAGTTTTGTATTCCCTGCTCCGTCTGTGCCTTATTTGCAAGGGTAGGAACAGATTGATTCTCAATGTTCCCTGTGCCAGAGACAATTCTGGTTTCTCATTGGATTCCTGCACTCTTTGTGCATTTATATTTTGGAGAAACTGATGTCATGTTCTGCAGGTTAAAATCTGCATCGAAAGAAGCGCACTGCCTCGTTCGGAAATCTCTCAAATAGGAGTGCTATTCCACAGGTGGATATCTCCTTGTGACCAGAAGCTGCATTCAAGCCAAGAGCACCTGGAGCGATAATCGCTGAATACTCCCTCAAATAGAAACACCTCCAACTTAGACCTGCTTGTTGTGAAGTCAGTTTGAGAAGGAGAGTGGAAATTAGCAACTCCCAGCTCCTAGCTGGTTACTGCAAGGACGCAAGAATTTGATCCTTTAGACGACCTTTGTCTGTGATAGTGAAAGTCCTATGATGACGTCATAACCTGCTGTAGAAACGAGTCCTGGCACACTAGTATATCTGTTTGGACGCTTAGAGCCTGAAGACAGAGGTGGAAAACGCCTGTTTTCCACATATAAGGCTTTAATCACTCCTACTTGCCAGAGTCCTCTCTTTTATAGCAACATGCAAGCAAGTGAAACTGAGTAGCTGGGATATCAGGGGCTTCATCTCCCCAAGCAAAATTTGGAATTCACACCTTATTGCTTTAAAATATCTTGCAGAATCTGATTGGTACGGTACTCAATGCTCAATCTGTGAATTATTTTCAAAAGTATGAACAGATTGATACTCCATGTCCCCTGTGCCTGAGGAGAAGTCTGTTTGATTATTGAAATCCCACACTCTTTGTATGGGCTAATGGTGGAGAAAGAGACCTAATATTCTGAAGGTTAGAATCTGAATCGAGAAAAGCACAATGACTCCTTGGAAAATCTGTCGAATAGGAGTGGTATCTCACGGGTGGATATCGCCTTTGGACCAGAAGCTCCATTCAAGTGAAAGGCAGCTGGAGTGATATTTGTAGATTACTCTCTCAAAGAGAAACACCTGGAACTCAGACCTGCTTCTTGTGAAGTCAGTTTTAGGGCCAGAGTGGAAATTGGCACCTCCCTCCTCTTTGCCATGTACCTCCAGGATGCAAGAATTTGTTCCTTGAGACGTCCTCTATTTGTGGTAGAGAAAGTACAAATATGAAGTCACAATCCCTTGGTACAATCGAGAACTGGTGCACTGCTATGTGTGTGTTTGGAGCGTTAGAGCATGAAGGCAGATGTGGAAAATGCCTGTTAACCACATCAAATATTGGATTACAGCTAATTGCCAGGTGCCTCTATTTTCTAGCAAAATCCAAGCAAGCGAAAGGGAGAATCTGCGATATTAAGGACTTAATCTCCCCAAGCTAAAGTTCGCATTCACACCGTCTTGCTATAAACTGATTTTCACAGTCTGATTAGTTATGTATTCCATGCTCCTCCTGTGCCTTATTTGCAAGGTAGGAACAGATTGATTCTCAATGTTCCCTGTACCAGAGACAACTCTGGATTTTCAATGGAATCCCGCGCTCTTTGTCCATTCAAATTTTGGAGAAAATGTCGTAATGTTCTGCAGGTCAAAATCTGCATTGAAAGAAGCATACTGCCTCCTTCGGAAATCTATCAACTAGGAGCGCTATTCCAGGGGTGGATATCTCCTTGTGACCACAAGCTGCATTCAAGAAAAGGGCACCTGGAGCGATATTCATTGATTACTCCCTCAAATAGAAACACCTGCAACTTAGACCTGCTTCTTCTGAAGTCAGTTACAGGATGAGCTTGGAAATAAGCAATTCTCAGCACCTCGCTGGTTACCACAAGGACGCAAGAGTTTGTTCCTTTAGGCTACCTTTGTCTGTGGTAATGAAAGTCCTATGATGACATCATAACCCGCTGTAGAAACGAGTCCTGGCACACTAGTGTATGTATTTGGACGCTTAAATCTTGAAGATAGAGGTGGAAAATGCCCGTTTTCCACAACAATGGCTTGGATCACACCGAATTACCAGAGGCCTCTCTTTTAGAACAACATCCAAGCAAGTGAAAGTGAGTAGCTGTGATATCAGGGGCTTCATCTCCCCAAGCAAAATTTGGAATTCACACCGTATTGATATAAAATGTCTTTCAGAATCTGATTGGTACGGTACTCAATGCTCAATAGGTGAATTATTTTCAAGAGTAGGAACAGGTTGATAATCCATGTCCCCTGTGCCTGAGGACAACTCTGTTTGATTATTGAAATCCCGCACTCCTTTTGTGGGCTGATGGTGGAGAAAGAGACGTAATGTTCTGAAGGTTAGAATCTGAATCGAGAAAAGCACAATTCCTCCTTCAAAAATCCTTCGAATAGGAGTGCTATCTCATGAGTGCATATCGCTTTTTGACCACAAGCTCCATTCAAGTGAAAGGCAGCTGGAGTGATATTTGTAGATTACTCCCTCAAAGAGAAACACCTGGAAATCAGACCTGCTTCTTGTGAAGTCAGTTTGAGGGCCGGAGTGGAAATTGGCACCTCCCTCCAGTTAGGCATTTACCTCCAGGATGCAAGAATTTGTTCCTTGAGACGTCCTCTATCTGTGGTAGAGAAGGTCCAAATATGATGTCAATATCCCTTGGTAGAAAAGAGTCCTGGTGCACTGCTATATGTGTTTGTAGCATTAGATCCTAAAGCAGAGATGGAAAATGCCTGTTAACCATATCAAAGTATTGGATCACAGCTAATTGCCGGGTGCCTCTATTTTCTAGCACATCCAAGTAAGCGAAAGGGAGAATTTGGGATATTAAGGACTTAATCTCCCCAAGCTAAAGTTGGCATTCACACCGTGTTGCTATAAACTGATTTTCACAATCTGAGTAGTTTTGTATTTCCTACTCCATCTGTGCCTTATTTCCAAGGGTAGGAACAGATTGATTTTCAGTGTTCCCTGTGCCAGAGCAGAACTCTGGTTTCTCATTGGAATCCCGCACTCTTTGTCCCTTCATATTTTGGAGAAACTGATGCAATGATCTGCAGGTTAAAATGTGCATTGAAAGAAGCACACTGCCTGCTTCGGAAATCTCTAACCTAGGAGTGCTATTCCACAGGTGGATATCTCCTTGTGACCACAAGCTGCATTCAAGCCAAGGGCAACTGGAGTGATATTCATTGATTACTCCCTCAAATAGAAACACCTGCAGCTTAGACCTGCTTCTTGTGAAGTCCGCTTGAGGAGGAGAGTGGAAATTAGCACCTCCCAGCTCCTAGCTGGTTACCACAAGGATGCAAGTGTTTGTTCCTTTAGACTACCTTTTTCTGTGGTAGTGAAAGTCCTATTATGATGTCATAATCCCGCTGTAGAAACGAGTCCTGGCACACTACTTTATGTGTGTGAACTCTTAGAGCCTGAAGACAGAGGTGGAAAATGCCTGTTAACCACATTAAAGTATTGGATCACAGCTATTTGCCGGGTGCCTCTATTTTCTAGCACCATCCAAGCAAGCGGAAGTGAGAATTTGGGATATTAAGGGCTTAATCTCCCCAAGCTAAAGTTGGCATTCACACCGTGTTGCTATAAACTGATTTTCACAAACTGGGTAGGTCTGTATTCCCTGCTCCTTCTGTGCCTTATTTGCAAGGGTTGGGACAGACTGATTTTCAATATTCCCTGTGCCAGAGCAGAACTATTTGTTCTCAGTGGAATCCCGCACTCTTTGTTCATTCAAATTTTGGAGAAACTGACGTTAAAATCTGCATCAAAAGAAGCACATTCCTCCGTCGGAAATCTCTCAACTAAGAGTGATATTCCACAGGTGGATATCTCCTTGTGACCAAAAGCTGCATTCAAGCCAAGAGCCCCTGGAGTGATAATCATTGATTACTCCCTCAAATAGAAACACCTGCAACTTAGACCTGCTTCTTGTGAAGTCTATTTGAGGAACAGAGTGGAAATTAGCAACTCCTAGCTCCTAGCCAGTTACCAAAAGGACACAAGTGTTTGTTCATTTAGATTACCTTTGTCTGTGGTGGTGAAAGTCCTATTATGATGGAATAATCCCGCTGTAGAATCGAGATCTGGCACACTACTATGTGTGTGTTGGACAGTTAGAGGCTGAGGTCAGAGGTGGAAAATGCCTGTTTTTCACATCAAAGGCTTGGATCACACCTAATTGCCAGAAGCCTCTCTTTTATAGCAGCATCCAAGCAAGTGAAAGTGAGTAGCTGGGATATCAGGAGCCTCATCTCCCCAAGCCAAAGATGGAATTCACATCGAGTTGCTGTAAAATGTCTTTCAGAATCTGAGGGGGACGGTACTCCCTGCTCAATCTGTGAAGTATTTGTAAGACTAGGAAGTGATGATTCTCCATGGAAAATGGGGCTGCCAAGAACTCTGCCTGATTACCGAAATCCCGCAGTCTTTGTACGCGAAAATTTGGGACAAACAGACGTAATGTTTTGCAGGATAGAATCTGAATTAAAAGCAGCACACTGCCTCCTTCGGAAATCTCTCAAGTAGGAGTGCTGTTCCACGGGTGGATGTCTCCTTGTGACCGCAAGCTTCATTCAAGCGAACAGCACCTGGAGTGCTATTCATAGATTCCTCCCTCAAATAGAAACACCTGCAAATTTTACTTGCTTCTTTTGAAGTCAATTTGAGGATCAGAGTGATAATTAACAGCTCCCAGCTCCTAGCCATTTACCACAAGGATTCAAGAATTTGTTCTTTTAGACGACCATTGTCTGTGGTAGTGAAAGTCCTATTATGACGTCATAATAACGCTGTAGAAATGAGTCCTGGCACACAGCTATGTTTGTCTGGATGCATATAGCCTGAAGACAGAGGTGGAAATTACCTGTTTTCCACATCAAACGCTTGGATCACTCCTAATTGCCAGATGCCTCCCTTTTCTAGCAACATCCAAGCAAGTGAAAGTGAGTAGCTGGGGGACATCTGGGGCTTCATCTCCCCAAGCAAATGTTGGAATTTTCACCGTGTGGCTGTATAATGACTTTCAGAATCTGATTGGGACGGTAATCAATGCTCAATCTGTGAATTATTTTCAAAAGTAGGAACCAATTGATTCTCCATGTCCCCTGCGCCTGAGAACTCTTTTTGATTATTGAAATCCCGTACTCTTTGTATAGGTTAATGGTGGAGAAAGAGATGTAATATTTTGAAGGTTAGAATCTGATTCGAGAAAAGCACAATGCCCCCTTCAGAAATTTGTGGAATAGGAGTGCTATCCCACGGGTGGATATCTCCTTTTATCCACAAGCTCCATTCAAGCGAAAGGCAGCTGGAGTGATATTTGTAGAATACTCCCTCCAAGAGAAAATCCTGGAACTCAGACCTGCTTCTTATGAAGGCAGCTGGAGGGTCGGAGTGGAAATTGGCACCTCCCTGGTCTTAGCCATTTACCTGCAGGATGCAAGAATTTGTTCCTTGAGACTTCCTTTATCTGTGGTAGAGAAGGTCCTATTATGACGTCAAAATCCCTTGGTAGAAACGATTCCTGGGGCACTGCTACGTGTGTTTGGAACGTCATAGCATGATGGCAGACGTGGAAAATGCCTGTTAACTACATCAAAGTATTGGATAATGGCTAAATGACGGGTGCCACTATTTTCTAACATCATGCAAGCAAGCGAAAGGGAGAATCTGGGATATTAAGGACTTTATCTCCCCAAGCTAACGTTGGCATTCACAACGTGTTCCTATAAACTGATTTTCAAAATGTGAGTAGGTCTGTATTCCCTGCTCATTCTCTGCCGTATTCGCATGGGTAGGAACACATTGATTATCCAGGTTCCCTGGGCCTGAGCAGAACTCTCTCTTCACATTTTAATCCCGCACTGTTTGTCCGTTCAAATTTTGGCGAAACTGACGTCATGTTCTGCAGGTTAAAATCTGTAATGAAAGAAGAACACTGCCACGTTCGGAAATCTCTCAACTAGGAGTGCTATTCCACGGGTGGATATCTCCTTGTGACCACAAGCTGCATTCAAGCCTAGGGCACCTGGAGTGATATTTGTTGATTACTCCCTAACATAGAAACACCTGCAACATAGACCTGCTTCTTGTGAAGTCAGTTTGAGGAGGAGAGTGGAAATTAGCAACTCCCAGCTCCTAGCTGGTTACCGCTAGGATGCAAGAGTTTGTTCCTTTAGACGACCTTTGTCTGTGGTAGTGAAAGTCCTATGATGATGTCATAACCCGCTGTAGAAACGAGACCTGGCACACTAGTGTATGAGTTTGGACGCTTAGAACCTGAAGACAGAGGTGAAAAATGCCTGTTTTCCACATCAAAGGCTTGGATAACACATCATTGCCAGAGGCCTCTCTTTTATAGCAACATCCTAGCAAGTGAATGCAAATAGCTGGGATATCAGGAGCTTCATTTCCAAGCGAAAGATGGAATTCACATCGTGTTGCTGTGAAATGTCTTTCAGAATCTGAGTGGGACGGTACTCCCTGCTCAATCTGTGAATTATTTGTAAGACTAGGAACTGATGATTCTCCATGGAACTTGGGCCTGCGGAGAACTCTGCCTGATTACCAAAATCCTGCAATCTTTGTATGGGAAAATTTTGGAAAAACAGACGTAATGTTTTGCAGGATAGAATCTGAATTGAAAGCAGCACACTGCCTCCTTCAGAAATTTCTCAAGAAGGCGTGCTGTTCCACGGGTGGATATCTCCTTGTGACCGCAAGCTTCATTCAAGTCAACAGCACCTGGAGTGCTATTCGTAGATTCCTCCCTCAAATAGAAACACCTGCATTTTTGACTTGCTTCCTGTGAAGTCATTTGAGGATCAGAGTGATAATTAACAGGTCCCAGCTCCTAGACCTTTGCCACAAGGACGCAAGTGTTTGTTCTTTTAGAGTACCTTTGACTGTGGTAGAGAAAGTCCTATTATGACGTCATAATAACGCTGTAGAAATGAGTACCGGTACACTGCTATGTGTGTTTGGACGCATAGAGCCTGAAGACAGAGGTGGAAATTTCCTGTTTTCCACATCAAAGTCTTGGATCACACCTAATTGCCAGATGCCTGCCTTTTCTAGCAACATCCAAGCAAGTGAACGTGAGTAGCTGGGACATCTGGGGCTTCATCTCCCCAAGAAAAAGTTGGAATTTACACCGTGTTCCTGTAAAATGACTTTCAGAATCTGATTGGGACGGTACTCAATGCTCAATCTGTGAATTATTTTTTTTAATTGAATTCTTTATTG
>PVIC010029327.1:0-22606 GCA_004025085.1 Thryonomys swinderianus
TGGCATAGGGAACAACTTTATAAACAAAACATCTATAGCATAAGAACTAACACAAGAAATCAACAAACAGGGTTTCTTTCTATTAAAAAGCTTCTGCACAGCAAAAGAAAACATCAGCAGAGCAAACAGGCAACCAACAATATGGGAAAAAAATCTTTACCAATAATTCCTCAGACAAAGGGCTACTATCTAGAATATATAAAGAGCGTAAAAAAAAATCAGTCTCCCCAAATTTAAAGACCCACTTCAAAAATGGGCATCTAAAATGAACAGATACTTTTCAGAGGAAGAAGTAAAAGGAGCTAATAAGTATATGAAGAGATGCTCAAAGTCACTGGCCATTTAAGAGATGCAGATGAAAACAACTCTAAGATTTCATCTCACTCCACAAAGAATGGTTGCTGTCTCAAGATTAGCCAGCAACAAATGCTGGAGAGGTTGTGGAGAAAAAGGAACCCTTCTCCACTGTTAGTGGGAATGTAGCCTGGTGCAACCATTATGGAGATCAGTGTGGAGATTCCTCAGAAAACTAGGATTAGAGCTCCCATTCGACCCTGCTATTCCCCTACTAGGGATATACATAAAAGAATTACAAGATTCCCATCACAGTGACATATGTGCACCCATGTTTATAGCAGCTCAGTTTGTGATAGCTAAATCTTGCAAACAACCCAAATGCCCATCAACTCTAGACTGCATACAGAAGATGTGGTTTTTTGAAAAAAATGAAGTATTACTCTGCCATGAACAATGATGAGATTGAATCATACTCAAATGGAGGTACCTTCGGGACATACTCATAAGTGAAGTAAATAGGTCACAGATGTGCAAATATCATATATTTTCTTTGATATGAGAAACTGAAGTTATAAATGTGTCCTAGAATGCATGATTGATATTGTGAAATAGTGAATATTCAAAGGGTAATGGGGGTTAGGAGTAAATAATGAAGAAAGAAAATACTAATGTTAAAAAAAGGAAACAATGCTTGTGCATATAGGGGTACGGGAGGTAAGGTGGGTAAGGGAGGGGAAAAAACGACGAGTTGTGTCACAGACTGGTACAAATTCTCAATGTGGAGTGTAATTGTGATGTGTATATATAATGTACCAATAAAATGTACCAATAAAAAGAAATGACTGATGTCTACCAGCAAACAATGGACTAGGTATTATGGAGGTAAAGATAAAGAACCCGTTTACCTTATTTAAATGTATAGAAAAGAAAAAATTTCATCTAACAAGTGGCTAGGATATTTTTAAGTATAATTCTCCATGGTCAGCCAAAAAACTTAAAGCAGATAAAATAGAAACATTTAGGACAAAAAAACTACAAGAAGTTAACAACTGTTGCAATTTAAACTTCGACAGTTTAAACTGTTGCAATTTCGTAAATGCCTTGGAAAACAGAATAGAGCCAAGTTCCCTTCCCTAAGTGAATTCTTATGAGTTGGAAGCACAAACATGTACCTCTAAATTAACCAGAACATTATCTGCAAGGGACGCTGTAGACAGACGGGAAGCAACGGGTTCCGTGCAGGGAGACGGGCGTGGAGACGGGCGTGGAGCCGGATGTAGACCCCGCAGCGCAGGGGGAGAGCGCGGGGCCGCGGAGGTGCGGGGGCGCCGGGGCCGCGGGGCCGGAGGGGAAAAGGGATCGCCTGTCTCCCGAAGGCCTCAGCCCGCGTCGGAGAAGGGCGCCGGAGCCCTGACACAGCCCCCCTTCCCGTCCGCGCCAGCTGCCTGGGCAGAGCCCAGCTGTCGCGCTGCTGGGCGAGATCCGCGGCCGCTCCCCGCCGGAGAAGGCGCCCCGAAGCGCTGGCGCAAGAGGACTCTGCTCCCCGGGCCAGTCAACGACCGTCGGGTCTCAGCGTTCCAGTCAAATAACGTGCGTATCCGGGAGCGGCAGAGCTCGCTCGGTGTGCACACGCCGCGGCCCTGGTCCCGCGCACAGCTCGCACAGGAAGAAGCCCAGGGCTCCGTGCGGGGACACTCGTGAGAGGCGCGGCTTCACTCTGCGGGGTGAGGCCGCAACGTGACTCAGCTCGCATCTACGTGCGAGCCGCGCAGCCGTCACCCGCGTCACTGCGGGCAAAGCGCGAAAGCAAACGGCAGAAGGCCTGAGCAGCCCCGGCCCACAGCCCGCCGCTCCGAACACGGAGCGCACTTTCCGGGGCCGGGGCCGGGGCCGCTCGGAGGAGGCGGAAAGCGGCAAGGAGGCTCCTCGCGCGGTGGCAAACACCGCAGCCGCACGGGACAGTCGGAGCCAGGGTTTCGGGGCGTGCGAGTCTCACGAATGCCGCTTCCAGACCTTCCAGGCACCCCAGAGCCTTTATGGACCGCTCCACATAGAGCCGCAGGATTTACTTGCGAGCAATAAGAGGAAAAAAAGATTCATGTTCAAATCCTTTTTTAAAAAGCACTAGATTAAATAGAATTAGTTTCCATTCTGCAAGATTGCTCAGAGTGTTTAGTGACTAATAAACGCGGGAATCTCAAAGAGAAGACATGACGCGGCGTTTCCCAAACCACTCACACTGCGGCTTCCCCTCCCACTCACGGCCCCGCCCCGCTGCCAGACAACGGACGTTCCCCGGGGAGAGGCTGTGCCCAGACGGCGTCAGGGAGAGGTCCGCGGAGACGGGAACCCACAGGGACGCCCAGCGGGCAGCAGACGGGGTGCACTACCTGCCGGTGGCCGTCCTCGCCAGCCTCCCGCTGCACCACGTCCAGGAGGCGCAGGGCCGCCTGCTGCCTGGACGGGCCTTCGCCGTCTTCCAAGGCCCCGGAGGACAGGATCTGAAGAAGCGGCATCACGAGCAGCGGAGACGACTTCGGGATTTTCTGGCCCTCAGCGAAAGAGAGAAGCTTCAAAGCTAATCACCGAAACAACAAAAATTCACATTTTAAAAATAAGGGCACAAAGAAAATACTTTTAAGAGTGACTATCCTTGTCCTTTCCCTACTGGGTCAGATGTGTAGGTAGGATGATAAATCTCATTGTAAAAGGAGATAAAAAGTATCTAAAAATGGGCTGGAGATTTAGCTCAGTGGTTTCGGCATCTGCCTCGCAAGCACAAAGCCCTGAGTTCGATCCTGGGCGTGGAGACTCACACCCACCAGCCATCAATACCACACACCACAGTGCCGGGCGTGGTGGCTCATGCCTGTCATCCCAGCACTCGGGAGGCAGAGGCAGGAGGATTGCTGAGTTCGAGGCTTGCCTGGGCTACATAGTGAGCTCAGAGCCAGCCAGAACTACAAAGTGAGACCCTGTCTCAAAAAAAAAGACTGACGTTTGCATGAACCTATAAATTTACTAAAAATATTGTTTTACACTTTAAAATGTGAATTTCATGATATATAAACTACACTTCAATAAAATTATTTTATAAAATAATAACATTTATACCAAATAATAACATTTATACCAAGAGTGGTAACTCCTGATAAATTATGCCTCTTGGAATATACCATGTGTACATCTAGAAGACAAAAGAAAACTCAGAGCACAAAAAGGCTGATAAGCACTGGCACAATGGCACAGAAAACCACCGGAAAGCCACGAGAGAGGGGCAGAGTCACACGCCCGCCCAAAGCGCTCGAGCTCCTCCTCCGGGCACCAGCGCCGTTTCCGGGCAGGGCAGGAAGGACACTCTGACCTCAGAACCCGGATGCACTAAGCTGCCTAAAAGAATGTGCTGTCCGGGGGGCATTTCTCTCAAGCATTCGGGAAGTCTAGCCGGGCGAGCAGCAGCACAGGCTGGCTCTGCGCGGCGCCCTTCGGAGCCACAGCTGCCACTGCAGACTCCAGCGCCACGCCTAGGGAAACCACAGCAATGAAAAGGCCACAGGGTTATGCTGTTATTTTACAATCTAACAAGCTTAGCAGGCTATACAACAAATTTCGGTATATGGAAACATGCACAAAATAATGCCTTAGATAAAGGAAACCATTCTACTTGGTAGAGATGAATCAGGAAAATCCCAGAACAGAAGCACAAAGCATACAGGATAGCATGATGTACAGTGTAGTCTTTCCTGCCAAACTTGTGTTTTATCTTATGCCATATATTTTTACTTACCTAGACTTAAGATTGGTTTCTGCTGGCTTGGTGGGGTCTGAAGAAGAAGTAATGCTATTCCAATAATAACCAATTCAGCAGGAAAGTCCTGGGGGGGAAAAAAAAAAAAGAGTTGCCCCACTGCCTTCAAACATGTATCCACAAAGAGTGTCTTTATCATGAATAATTACCAACTTCTATAAAACTCCTTATACAATCTATGCCAAAAAAAGAGAACTAGTAAATGCCATACAGACAAACTTAAAATATTTTATGATATAGCCAAAGAGCATTGACTAAAACCAAAATAATTCAGAGGAAAAGAAAAAGAGCTTAACACAACAAACTGACCACTTTTCAAAGCAGTCAATTTTTATTTTTTTGAGACAGGGTCTCGCTTTGTAGCTCAGGCTGGCCCTCAGCGATCCTCCTGCCTCTGCCTCCTGAGTGCTGGGATGACAGGCCTGAGCCACCACGCCCGGCGCTGTGGTATGAGGTGTTGATGGCTGGTGGGTGTGAGTCTCCACGCCCAGCATTGTATGTGGTTACTGGGGGTCGAACTCAGGACCTTGCGCTTGCGAGGCAGGTGCTGGAACCACTGAGCTAAATCTTCGGCCCAAAAGTAGTCAATTTCTGCAAACCACTGAAAATTACCTGAATGCTAAATTTTAAAATAATTCACTTCTCAAAGGTAGCTCAATTTCTCCACTTAGCTAATATAGGTGTGACTCATCTGCATAACTTACATTATGGATTAAACACATTTTAATGTATCATGTTATTAGTGTCAGAAAGGCAGAGATTTTGAAGTTACAAAATTTATTAACCACATTTAAATGTAGCAACACCATAAAGTCATTAAGTTCAACAAGTATATAAATAAAGTGAACAAAATACAAGCATCTTGAGTTCCAAGAAAATGCAAATGGATATTACTTGAGAGTTTAAATAAAGAAAACACAGTAATACTGTAAAGGCCAGAAAATCTTCAAGTGAAGTATTTCAAACGCTGAAAGAAAACTTTCAACTAAGAATTATGTATTCTGTAAAACCATCTTTAAAAACTGACGAAGAATCAAGGTATTGCCATGACCAAGAGCACCTTACGAAATTCATGGAAAGAAAATGGCACCGTCGTCAGCAGCAGAACTCAACTCTTTCTGAGATGTGGAATCCAGATCCTGAAAATAGTAACTCATTAAAAAAAAAAGAAAGAAAAAGAAAGCCAATCACTGGGAATCAAGGAGAAACTGCCAGAAAAAATTAGAAGCTACAGATTAGCCGGAAAGACAGCCCACAACCCCGAGAGGCAACCCGCCCCCCCAGACGGTGGGAGAGGAAGCCGCGCCGGCCAGGGGAGCCCCGGGCGGGAGCCAGGGAGAAACGGAGCAGCGCCCGCCGCCACAAATGCACCCTGAGGCTGTGGCACCGCGGGGTCCCTTCCATGCGGAAGGGGCACCGGGCTCGCCACACGGTCGGAGCGCCGCATCGGGGGTCGGCGGCGTCCCCCGGAGAGGACCCAGACCGGCCGGCCCCAGCGGAGGCCCCTGCGGCACTGAGGCCGGCACGGCCGGCACAACCCGGGGCACCCACGCACCGCACGGCTGCACATGCTACGAGGAAACCACTCATTCCAAACTACAGAGAAAAAACCCTATTTTTCTGTTGCTGGATCCATTTTCCTTTTATTTTTTCATTCATTTCTTCTTTTTACATTCCTTTTTTCCCTTTTTCTTTGTTTTTCCTTCTGATTTACTTCTATTTTTATTCTCCATATTTTTTCCCTTTTATCTTTAAGCTTTGCTCATTTACTTTTTTCGTTATAAATACCTTCTCTGTAACAGGATATTATATATCTCAGTGTTTTCTCCTCCTGTTTCCCATTGTTTAATTTTTTAAATCTTCCTTCTGCAGTCTCCCATTCCCACCTCCGTATCTTTAACAGAGTGACCAGTGAGGCTGCCTTATTAATCTTTAGAGACTCAGTTAACTGTTACTATTAGGTTCTTTTCTGTCATTAGTGCAGGGATACTTATCCCACTTAGGAGATACCTGCCGTGTGTCGCTATCTGGATTGTCTCAGGAGCCTTCACAAGCTCTGTATCTAAATGTTCCCCCAGAGCTCATTCACTGGTCACAGGCGGCTGGACGAGGGGGTGTCCACGCTGGGCCGAGGGACCCCACCGGAGGAGGGACCAGCCGAGGGCGGGTGTGCTGGCTGGAAACTGGAAGGACGGAGTGAAGCCGCTTCCCGCGGCTGGCCGCCCGCCTATGCGCCCCGTTCCTCCTCCGGCACGGTCTGTGCCGCGCCGCCCCGCCTTGCAGACACTCGGTCCGAACTAAAACCTCTCTACAAACTGTGAGCCGAAACGAACCTTCTTCCTTTAACTTGTGAGTGTCGGGTATTTTTGACTCAGCAACAAGAGAATACTGTACCTGTAGATTTCTAGGCTTCAGGGTAGTACATGATGGGTTTTCAGAGTATATCAATATCCAGGTTGTGCTGGACAACATTTCTGTGGCCAAAGTATTCAATATTGACAAGGCTTCATAGCTGTTGCTACTAACACATGTTTTCTATATGCCAATACCCAGATTACTTTTGTGACATTAAACATACTGCTGGGTATTCCAAGAGATACGGGTTTTGGGTCCACTGAGCAACACACACCTCTCTCCCGTATTCAGAGGGGATCAGACCCCAGGACAGAGGCCGAGGGCCGCAGGGCCGAGCGCAGCCGGCAGACTGGCCCACGCACGCTGCACACCAGCCACGAGCTTTCCGCAGCCAGTGGCCCGATACCTGAGCGTGAAACAAGAAACAGCGGAGATGTAAGGAGACAAGGAACGCAGAGCCCCGAAACTCCCCGCTCCCGCCAAAATCAACACAAGGAGCCCGAAAGATAAGGAAGCAAAAGCCACACAAGTTACTCAAAAGGACAACAGATTTTTTAAAAGATCAGCACAGTGCTTGGTAGGCTCATAAAAAATATGACCACAGATATTCCCTGTTTAATGAGTGTCCTGTGTAAGGACTGCTTCTGTTCTGACCCAGCACACTGTCTAGACTTAAAACCAACCCACTGATCAATGAATGCCCCGTCTTTTCCTTTCCTGAGACAGGGTCTCGGCTTTGTAGTTCAGGCTGCCCTGAGCTCACCATATAGCGCAGCAAAGCCTCGAACTCAGGAGTCCTCCTGCCTCTGCCTCCCGAGTGCTGGGATGACAGGCATGAGTCACCATGCCCAGCATTGTGGTGTGTGCTACTGATTCCTGGTGGGCATGAGTCTCCATGCCCAGCATTGTTGTATGTGGTTAACGGGGATTGAACCAGGGACTTATTCTTGCTAGGCAGGCACCGGAACAACTGAGCTAAATCTCCGGTCCCGACATGTCATTTTTTTTTTTTTTTTGCTTTTTGGAGACAGGGTCTCGCTTTGTAGTTCAGGCTGGCCCTGAGCTCACTATGGTGCCCAGGCAAGCCGCCGCGAACTCAGCAATCCTCCTGTCTCTGCCTCCCGAGTGCTGGGATGACAGGCGTGAGCCATCACACCCAGCATTATATGTGGGAACTGGGGATCGAACTCAGGTCCTTACGCTTGCGAGGCAGGCGCCGGAACCACTGAGCTAACCCTCCGGCCCCCGACATGTCATTTTTAACAGCTCTGTACATCTTGTTCAACCTCAACATGTGTTTTTGTACAGTTTCTCTTGTTCATACAGTACTAGAATTTATGCTGATTATACCATACAGCTCACTACATATGAGTTACACAAATGAAAGCAAAGTTGTAAGTTGGAGTTTCCTTTGACTTTCTTTGTTCTGAATATTGTAATGTACATACTATATACATTCCTCACTTAGTGATTCATTCATTTAACAACCTAGTTGCAGGAACATAGTCATTATACAAGGAGTGTCCATACTCATGATAGACATAATACAAAAAAATCGGAGAAGATAAGAGGCTAACAAAGTTAGCCAAGCTAAACAAAACAATATAAAACATGAACAACCAGTTTAGCAAAGAACACTCATGAAAAAGTGCAAACAAATCCAGGATTATAATGAAAGTATAGGCAGCAAAAGTAACCAATGTGAGGACAGATTATCATAATTAGAAGACAGGATACTTTCAAAGAATAATTACTCAGATATCTTGAAAACATGAGAATATGAAAAAAGGGATTCAACAGCTACTATATGATAAGAAATGATTAAGATTACTCAGAATTAGTGAAAAATTACAAGACAGCATAAAGGCCATTCAAAACCGTTTATAGGGCCGGAGGGTTAGCTCAATGGTTCCGGTGCCTGCCTTGCAAGCACAAGGTCCTGAGTTCAATCCCCGGTTACCACATATAATGCTGGGCGTGGAGACTCACGCCCACCAACAATCAACACCGCATACCACAATGCCTGACGTGGTGGTTCACGCCTGTCATCCCAGCACTCGGGAGGCAGAGACAGGATTGCTGAGTTCGCGGCGGCTTGCCTGGGCGGCTTACCTGGGCACTATAGTGAGCTCAGGGCCAGCATGAACGACAAAGCGAGACCCTGTCTCAAAAAGCAAAAAAAAAAACCATTTATAGAAATGATAGCAGAAAACTTTCCAAATAATGGGGAAAAAATTAAGCATATAGGTGAGACATATAGCCAAGGTGTAACCCAATACCAGATCAAAAGAGAACCTCTCGGGGCCAGAGGGGTTCCAGCGCCTGCCTCACAAGCGCAAGGTCCTAAATTCAATCCCCTGTGACCACACAGAACGCGGGGCGTGGAGACTCACGCCCACCAGCCATCAATACCACATACCACAGTACCAGGTGTGGTGGCTCATGCCTGTCATCCCAGCACTCGGGAGGCAGAGACAGGAGGATTGCTGAGTTCGAGGCTGACCTGGGCTACATAGTGAGCTCAGGGCCAGCCTGAACTACAAAGCGAGACCCTGTCTCAAAAGTACAAAAACAAAAACAAAAACAAAAGAGAGCCTCTCCTGTCATGTCATAGTCAAAATGTAAACTATAACACAGGGACAGAATTGTAAACACTACTGGAGAAAAGAAATCACTTACACAGGTAAATACACTAGAATTAGAGCAGACTTCTCAGTGTAAATCTTAAAGACCAACAGAGCTTGGAATGAAGTGTTTTAAGCCCTAAAAGTTGACAACTTCCACTAAGACTTACATTCCTGCAAAGTTTCTTTCAAAACTGATGGAGAAATAAGATAGTTCCATAACAAAGAGCACCTCAAAAAGTTCAAGACCACCAAACCAGCGTTTAAAAAAAAAAAAAACCTTAAAAATATCCTAGGAAGAGACAATGAAGCCAACTACAAAAAAGAAAATCTCCTGGACCGAGCGAGCCAGCAGCCAGGGTGAGCAGTGACCCCGAAGAGGGAGGTGTCACCACTGGACCTAACGCAGAGCCCGGGGAAGTCGGTGCTTCCAGCAGTAACTGTCAGGGCGAAAGCTCTCAATCCCCTACCAGGAGACACAGGTTACCGGGAGGGACCCAGAAACACACCCAACAGGCAGCTCACGAAAAACACAGGTGATCCGAAAAGAAATGCACAGACTAAAACTCAAAGGATGTGAACAACATTCTATTCAACTGGAACCTGGAAAAAAGAGGTACATATCATAATTTCAAGCAAAGTGAATTTCAAGTCCAAACTGATAAGAAGAAGCAAAGAATTTCACTACACATTGATTAAGCATTAAGAGAAAGAGATTAACAATTATATATGCATCAAACACCACTGTATTCAAATACTACTAAACATGGAAAACCAGATAAACACAAACAATTATAATGGGGAGTCTCAATACTCCACTGGTCAAAAACTGATCAACTGGATTTTAAATCAAAGAAATGTCATAGTTGAATCAAACCTTTGAAAAACATGGATACACACAACAGCCCTGAGCTCACTGTGTAGCCCAGGCAAGCCGCCGCAAACTCAGCAATCCTCCTGTCTCTGCCTCCCAAGTGCTGGGATTACAGGCGTGAGCCACCACGCCCGGCACTCTGGTATGTGGTATTGATTGCTGGTGGGCGTGAGTCGCCACGCCCAACACTGTATGTGGTTACCAGGATCGAATTCAGGGCCTTGCGCTTGCAAGGCAGGCACCAGAACCACTGAGCTAAAATCTCCAGCTCAAGAATCAAATTTTGCAATCCATATTACATCATAGTGCAATAAAACTAGAAATATTGGCAAAACAAATCATATAATTTATGCAAACATTTAGAAATTAATATTCTCTTGACTAATCAGTGGGTCACAAAATACATCAAGGAAGAAATTCCATAGTTCCTAAAATCAAACAATAATGTCAGTACAATATACTGAATCCTATGGAATACAACTGAAGCATTTCTAAGAGGGAAGTTTATAACTCTGAATGTCCACATCAGAAAAACACAGTGAGCCCAATTAAGTAACCTAATGATGTACTTCAAGATCCTAGAAAAACAAGACAAATGCAAATCCAAAGCCAGTACAACGAAGGAAATCATGAATCATAGCACAAATTAATAAAATTAAGACACATACACACATACACCACAAAATCAATGAATCCAAGACCTGGTTCTTTGAAAGAGCAAAATAGACAAATCCCCAGCCCAAGAGAGAGACAAACAGACAGAGACAGAGAGAGAAAGAAAATCAATGTAATTAGAAATGAAAAAGGCACATACCAAAATCTGAAAGACTGTAAGTGACTACTTTGAGAACCTGTATCCTGGGGTAAAATGGTGAATTCAAAAGAAATAGACAGATTCCTGAAATTCTCAAGTCTGAACAAAAAGAAAGAAAACTCCTAAATAATCAAATATCAGGCAGAAAGATTAAAAATTTTTTAAAAAACTACCACCTCAGAAAAACTTAGGTCCCAAAGAACTCACTCCTGAATTGTGCTAGAACCTTAAGATCTAATGCCAATACTCCTGAAACTCTTCAAGCTGAAAGTGAAGGCGTACTCCTAATGTCATTTCCAGCAGCCACCATTACTCTGATCCCCAAACCAAAAAAGAGAACTACAGGTCAATCCTCTAGTGAACACAGATGATAAAAACCTCAAAAAGATCAGACACCAAGACTGAGTTGGAATCAATCCAGGAACACAAGACGGCTCAACATATGCAAATCAATAAATCACATTTTAAAAAGCAAGGACAAAAATGACATTAGCTCCACTGACACAGAAAAAAGGCCTTTGACAAAGTCTAAGTTCTACTCATCACAAAAACCCTGAAGAAAATAGGTTTTAAAAGGACCTTATCTCAACCTGATAAAAGTCATTTATGACAAACTTATTGCCAACATCATATTGAATAGCGAAAAGCAAGACAAGGACATCCATTATAATAACCACCCTAGTAAATATGGTTCTCAAAACATCAGCTACAAAAGTCAAGCAAGGAAAGTGAGATGTATAGGTAAAGAAAAAGTCAAATTATCATTATCTGCAGACTTTATGATCCTCTACATAGAAAAGCCAAAACATTCTACCAATAGAACTCCAGCGATAACCAAGTTCAGTGGTACAGCAGGACACAATGTCAATACACAAAAATACTAATCTGCTGGAAGATAAAAGAGGTAAAAGTCTTGAACATGTAAGATCTGAACAGAACCCCAAGTACAAAAGAAATACCAAGAATCACAGCAAAAAAGAGATAACCTACAGAATAGGGACAAAGAATTTTTGTCAGCTGTTCTTTGGGCAAAAGACTAATATTGAGGATATATTTTTTTTAAAACTCAAAAAAAATTAAATCCCAAAATAAAAAATGGGCAACTGAATGAAGAGACATTTCTCAGAAAAAAGAAATATAAATGTCTAATACCTCAAAAAAATGTTTAATATGATCATTAGGGAAATGCAAATTAAAACAACAATGCAATCCCACCTTATTCCAGAAAGAATGGCCATCATCAAGAAATCAAAAAATAATAAATGCTAGAAAGGTTATGGAGAAAAAGGAACTCTTCTATATGGTTGGTAGGAGTGAAAATTAGTAAAATCTGTATGGAAATTGTTACGCAGATTCCTCAAGAAAATAAAACTAGAAGTTGCATTTGATCCAGCTATTCCTCTTCTGAGTAGCTCCCCTAAAGAATTAAAAACACCAAATTACACTGATACATGCACAACTGTTTTTATAGCAGAACAATTCATAACAGCTAAATATTGTAAGTAGCCTATCAACAGATAAATGGATTTTTTTAAAAAACATGGTACAGCTGGGCATGGTGGCTCACGCCTGTCATCCCAGCACTCGGGAGGAAGAGACAGGAGGATTGCTGAATTCGAGGCTTGCCTGGGCTACATAGTGAGCTCAGGGCCAACCTGGACTACAAAGTGAGACCATGTCTAAAAAAAAAAAGGTACAAAGTTACCTTGGTTCACAAACACTTTTGTTTGCCAATAATTTGGTTCACAAAAGAATTTAGCAAGATTGTGCTTTTGTTTGCAAACTCTACATCCAGTGACCATGCAAATGCAAATGTAGCCAACCTCTCTAAAGTCACAGGACAAAATTTAAGTTCATTAACTGAAGCACCACTATATCTATGAAAAAAAGTACTAAATCAGGATAAACTTGAGTCATTTGTGAGAAACAGATTAACATTGTGATCATGATGTTAAGGGCAATAAATCAAACACATAAGCTTAAATATGGCATGGTTTCTCTTACATAATAAACCCAAAATATAAATAATGAACAAAATAAATGACAGATAATAGAGCTGGGAGTGTAGCTTAGTGGAAAAATGCTTGCCTGGCATACATGAGGCTCTGCATTTGATCCCCAGCACTGGGGAAAACGATAAAGTAGGTAGACAGGTTCTTGCAAAGGCTAGGGGAGACAAAACAGAAAGGAAGGGACGAAGAGGAGAGATGGGGAGGGAGAGGCAGTAGGGGAGGGATGAAAAAGAGAATTCAGACATTATGTGCACGTACCAACTACCCACAATGTCATCATTATGTATTATAAGTGGGTACTGATAAAAAAATAAAATTAGGGAAAAAAACGAGAGAAATGGATCTAAAGTTACTTTGAGATTTCTGAGAAGCACTTGAGGGTCACAGTATCTATAACCATGACAGGAAAGAAAAAATGATCGAAGAAGCACACATTAAAAAAGCACCTGAGGGAAAAGTTTTATTTGACATACTCAGAAGTCACTGTCTCCTACACATCATCTTTACCATTTGAAGAATGAAATCAATCAACTCCAAAATCTCCCAATGTGGTTTGCAGATCCTGACAAAATAGCCAAAAAAAAAGCTAACTATATAAATGGAATATATACCAGTTTGTGTCATGTAGGGCTATATACATTCAGTTCTCTAAGACAGAGTTGACAACAATGAAACGGGATATTTTAGGATAATGCATTTAAAACTAATACACTAACAGTGCATATAATCTTTGTCATCACTCCATTTTTTCCATATTGCAGTCAATTTCAATTTCTGCTTGACCATATACAACAAAAAAGGTAGCAAGAATATTTAAATGCCAAATTCACAAGTTTACAAGAGAATCAGAGACAAATAAAAGCATTACTATATAAAAATATTACCTCTACAAGCCGTTTTTCCAGGACCAAACATCATCACATAGCAATTTCCAAATGGTACAGCTGTTCCAAAATGGAATAGAAACATTTTTAAGTGAGTAGAACTTAAAGATAGGAAGTCATAAATGAGAATGACCCCTAGGAAGGTGAGACTGACCTGAGCAAAACACAGGACACAAAGAAAAGATCTAGAAATTCAAGGCATGAACATTAAGGAACCATCAGCCAAGCTTGGAGCTCGTGGCTGTAGCCTCTGTCTGTGGGACAAGGCGGGGGCTCCCAAACTCCACCCGTGCCTGGCAGGAGTAAGACCTTGTCTCAAAATTCGAAAAAAAACGCTCGGTGTGAAGTTTCCGTGTTCAGTCCTCAGGATGACAAACAAGCGGACAATCAGGGAGAATCTGAGAGATGTACCTAACTTACAATCCTGAAAGGCTACATTTATTTTAACGGTCACCAGCGGGTGGTACCCTAGAAACACACCCTCTAATGAAAGTCTCAGAATCTCAGGGGCCACTTGCAGTACAACAGCCGGCCCGCGGGGACAGGCCAGTCTCCCCTCCAACTCCACCAGACGCCTCTTTGCGCTCCGCCCCCGAAGTGCTGTGGGCCGAGGGGTGACAAACTACAGCAGGAGCAGGTCAGCCCTGAGACACACCTCACAAGCTGTGCAAAAAGCTCTGCAGAATCCGGCAACCGGCTGCGTGTTGTAGCAGCAGCCAACTTCACGCCTGGCCGGCTGCCCCGCCCGCTTCCTGGGGCCACGTTTGCAAATAAACTCAAATCACAGCAGTCTTTGTTTTTGTGAACAAAAGGCTCTGCTTTTGCCTTTAGAGAAACTCATACTATCACAGATCCTATCTGGAGAACGGAAATAAACTATAAAAGGAATAAATGCCTTCATAATCAGCCACAGATGTCAAAGGATTCTGAATCACAAGAAATATTTGGTGTCCACACATTCGGTCCTTAACTCAAATGGAATATATATACCTAGCACTAACTATATAGCCTGGGTTCAGGAAAAACTGTAAACATGAGAGTCCCTCGTCTCAAAAACATTATACTTAAGTCATAGAAAAATATTTAAAGACAGTGAGAACAAGGTGTCAAAGTCTGCAGCCTGAGGAAGACAGAGCGGAGAAGACCCGGCCCGCACATCTGCAGGGCCAGCATGGGCTGCCCGGCCGTCCTCTGGCTCGGGACACAGGTCTCTGGGCTCCCGGCCTGCGGGCTCCAATCTCCTGGCCGACCTGCCTCTCGTGTGCTCAATTCTGCTGCTCACAATACACCACTGCGGTTGAAACGGAAAGGATGTTAAGATCCACTTGTCAAAGTTGGCAACGAACGGAACAACTCTGCCAAAACGGATCTAGTCTAAAAAATACATCCATTTACCGTGCGAAGGTGTTTGTCTGATGTAACAGTAGGAAGAGAAGAGGCAGTAAGAAGAGTGAGTGCGGTGCTCTAACTCAACATCCAGCTGCCTCGCGGCACAGAGGAGGAAACTATATGGCCCTCAAAGTATAAAGACTGCTTTATTCCAATTCGCTTTACATCAAATTAACGTGCTATGTAGGCCTTAAAGGACAGGTCTCTCAATTAATTTTCCTCATTTTTGTGGGGGCTTTTTCATCTCAGGAACACTGGGATGGCAACAAATTTTTATTTTGTTTTGGTTCTTGTTTTTTTAAGACAAAAAAGGTCTCGATGTGTAGTTCAGACTGGCCTTGAACTTGTGCCAACCCTCCTGCCTCAGTCTCCCGAGTGCACACGTGCTACCCTGCCAGCAGCAGGTTTCTTAAAGCCAACATCCCAACAATTCTACTTGCCGTTATTTTCTTCTAATACTGTTAATACTAAAAGGGGGACAACACAGACAGGACCTTCCTTCACAGAAGCTTTTTCACTGCTGTAAGTGAAACTCGTGTTCTGGGTTCTAGAATCGAGACATTTCTTTAGGTCAGACACAAAAGCCAACTTCCTGAGACAGATTCCTGCTGGCCAAAAATAGAATGATTTACGCCTCGTGGGGGAACATGAAATACTCTTAATTCTATGAGCTAATACACCTAGGTACTTGTAGGAACTGGTGAACAAAGGAGAGCAAAGAGGAATACCTCGATCCCATTTCCTCTGTAAACGCCAGCTCTAGATAACCCCATGGCAAATGAGGGACCTTCTTTTCACAGAAATACTCCAGCTAATAAAGGAAGAAAAATGATAGAATAGCAGCATTTGTACAACTCCTGACGAGATAATGAAACTAATAAAGGAAGAAAAATGATAGAATAGCAGCATTTGTACAACTCCTGACGAGATAATGAAACTAAGCAATGAATAGCTACAGCTACCAGCATCAGAAATGGACAAGCAGGGCCAGAGGGTTAGCTCAGAGGTGCCGGTGCCTGCCTCGCAAGCGCAAGGTCCTGAGTTCGATCCCCGTCACCACATCCAATGCTGGGCCTGGAGACTCACGCCCACCAGCCATCAATACCACACACCACAGTGCCAGGCATGGTGGTTCACGCCTGTCATCCCAGCACTCTGGAGGCAGAGGCAGGAGGATTGCTGAGTTCGAGGCTTGCCTGGGCTACATAGTGAGCTCAGAGCCAGCCTGAACTGCAAAGTGAGACCCTGTCTCGGAAAAAGAAAAAAAAAAAAGAAATGGACAAGCAATACACAGAATGCACCTCTTGATGAAAGGACATAGAGCTCCCTATAGTCACGGAACAAAAAAATAAAATAAAACCACCTGAATGTAATCAAGCTCCTAGAACAACTTCTGAATAAAAAGAAACAGTAAAGTGCACTGTAAGAAAACTATCAGTAAAATCCAGAATGCAGAAGATTCTGCAGCTCACAGAAGCCACGTTTTTCGATATCTAAACTGCAAGAGATAGGAAGGGAATAAAGGAGGACCACCCCTAGTTTGGAGGGAGCTGAAAGGCGCACAGGTACACACACCTTGCAGCTGGGCCCCACGCTGGGGCCTCGTGCAGCCGACCCTGCGGCCGGACTGCTCGGAGGACCCGGACCTGCTGGGCGCCCCGGACCGCAGGGCCAACAAGGCCGCGGGGACTCGGCCTCTGGGGGGCGGAGGCGCCCCCTGGCGGCGGAAGCGTCCGTCCCCTGCTTTTCTCCCGAGCGCGGGCGGGCGCGCAATCACGGAGACAGGGCGCATCTGCCTCCCAGCGGCCGTCAGCACCTTCTCGGGAGAAGCAGCTTCACCCAGGTGTCTTCACTCTCCTCCAGGCCGTGCCACGCGCAGCCCGACCCGGGGCGGCCTTTCCCCACCCGGAGGAGGCCGCTGGGCCTCGGCTCCCCGCTGGTCCCAAGAACACCCCATAACTATATTCAGGTGTTTAGAAATCCACACCTATATAATAACAGAACGCAATTAAATGTTTACTGTAGTAAGTCAGGATAGTCAGGAAAGAGACTATGCCCAGAGCAGGCTTGTGAAGAACTTCTAAATAGGCCTATTTCTTGATCTTTGAGGTAGCTACAAGGGTATTTATTTGCAAAAGTACAAATGTTTTAAGTTCACCTAAATGTGGTAATTTAAAATGCAATCTTTCGGCCTCACACAGACCTGCTAATTCAGTACTATATTTCCAGGGACATATTCCAGGCATTTGAATTTTTGGTAAATTCTACCTAGTGATTATTTTTAACAGAAACTGTATTTAGCTTTTAATGAACTTTTAAACAAAAAAACCTACCATTTCAAAATAAAAATAAAATCACAATTCATAGATAGCTACGATGATTACACTGATCTACGCAACATGAACTGTTCAGTTATGATTTTAAATACATTTCTGTGACAAATGTTTTTTTAATATCAATAACATTGATGCAGAGTTCTAAGAAGAATCTAGTAGCTACTAAACTGTCTTAAGTCTTACTTGAGCCGCTGTTATTTCTGCCAGGAGTAAAAGGGAAGTCGGTCACATGCTCAAATACTGGACTTTTCGCTGGTTGCCTATCAGCGGCTTGCAAAGAAGAAGCCAACCATTTAAAGAGCATCATAAATGAACTATGAGCACACTGGTGCTGTTCAAACCGTGGGGCTGGGGGCACTTTGTCTCCGCAGCCCCAAGACCCCTTCTCGCGGTCACGCCGTCCCCGGCCACCTCTCCGGGGCCTCTGCCCTCCCCGGCTGACCCCGCCTGCAGCCCCGCCAGCGCGTCTCTCGGACGGACGGACTGCCAGCTGCCGCTTCCCGGCACATGAAACAGAAATCCTTCTTCGTGACAGACACGACGGACGCCACCTTGTCTCTCACACCAAAGTTCCTCAACAATGTCAAAATAATACCCATGGGGCCAGAGGGTCAGCTCAGTGGTTCCGGCGCCTGCCTCGCAAGCGCAAGGTCCTGAGTTCGATCCCCGGTGACCACATACAGTGCTGAGCATGGAGACTCACACCCACCAGCCATCAATACCACATACCACAGTGCTGGGCATGGTGGCTCACGCCTGTCATCCCAGCACTCGGGAGGCAGAGGCAGAGGCAGGAGGACTGCTGAGTTCAAGGCTTGCCTGGGCTCCATAGTGAGCTCAGGGCCAGCCTGAACTACAAAGCGAGACCCTGTCTCAAAAAAAAAAAAAAAAAGTGACAGATCTGTAACTGATGTTCCAAAGAGTATTTAACAATTCATTTTCATATTAGTAGTATGATCTAATTCTATTAGATCAAATCACCTCTGATAAACAATAAACCAAACGAGCACAAGCACCCACGTACTGACAGATCCAGTAGGTAACGGAGGCATGAAAAGTCTCGATCACCTCACCTCCTTCAGAAGTTCAGCACCGCGCTCTAGAAGCTGAATCAGAGAGGAGCACTCCCCAGTCATCTTTAAGCTGACTTCACAGACGCACAACAGCTGAAGTGTCAACTGGATAAGCTGCATTTTCCAGAAAACAGGATGATGCAAAAGGCTTAAGTAAACTTCCTGGATAAACAGTAGTGCTTCTGTTGTCTGTATCAGGTCTTTCATCTGTTTAATAAACAGGTAATGACAGGATAATTTAAATAAATGACAGGATAATTTAAAGCTACATAAAAAGTTTTTAACAAAGTAATTTTCTCTAATTCTATAAAGAAAAGCTTAAAGAGGACAGAACAAACCACGTAACAGTTAAACACACAACTCTGCCTTTTATTGGTAACCAAAATACAATTTCTTACTTTTTTTTTTAACTACTGCTTGGCATAAATTCTTTTTTTTTTTTTTTTTTTTTGCTTTTTGAGACAGGGTCTCGCTTTGTAGTTCAGGTTGGCCCTGAGCTCACTATGGTGCCCAGGAAAGCTGCCACGAACTCAGCAATCCTCCTGTCTCTGCCTCCCGAGTGCTGGGATGACAGGCGTGAGCCACCACGTCCGGCATTGTGGTATGTGGCGTTGATTGTTGGTGGGCGTGTCTCCACGCCCAGCATTATATGTGGTTACCGGGGATCGAACTCAGGACCTTGCACTTGCGAGGCAGGCGCCAGAACCACTGAGCTAACCCTCCGGCCCATAGCATAAATTCTTATTGTTTGTTTTTCTAGCTTCCCTGAATGGAGATGTCTTAAAACAAATGATACGACCTTGCCAAGGGAAATGGCGTAGTGGTTCAGGAATTTACTTAGGAACTGCTTGTCAGTTCTCCAGTAAGCTCTCCTTCCTACTTCCAACAGAGATACCTGGGAATAGGGTCAGCATTTTCTTCTAACGCACAGGTAAATCCTCAACTGCAACATGATGTGTGCTCAAGCAGCCTGAGCCGAGAGCATCAAACAGCATCATACTTAGAAGACATGGTAAGAAACAGCATTCCAGTGATGAGTATCTTCTCAACGGATTAAGGTATTACATAGCAAAGATGTGAGTGCTCTTAAAAATCCCAATTTAATTCATACTTAGCTGTTATGATCAAAATCTGGGAGCTGGGATTATGGGCATGAGCCACCACACCTGGTATTGTGGTATGTGGTGGTATCAGGGATCAAACTTGGGACCTTGCACTTGCCAGGCAAATGCTGGAACCGCTGAGCTAAATCCCCAGCCCTACTGTTATTCTTTAAAGCGTGAACAGTCCAGTAGCTAAATTATTTTGCTCTTCTGCAAACAGCAAAAAAGCCCAAAGATCTTCAAACAAAAACCTACAGAAGGTAACATTAAAGGATATTTAACATTATCAAACGTCTTTAAAATTTTTTGAAGTAATGTTCTATCCTTATGTAGAAATAGTTCACAGAAAATGGGTAATGTAAAATGTCACAACTAAAATGCCAAGATAATATCACAAATATAAACTAGAAAACTAACTAGTGCTAGAGGAAAAATAAGTAGGAGTTCTGCTGATCGTGCCGCGACCATAAAGCAAAAGATGGTATGGCTATTTCTTTAAAAAACAACCAAAAAAAACTTCCTAAACTTAAATGTGATTCTGACCCAGTGCTCAATATAGATCAGACCATCTCTCCAGCACTCAGCTCTGTGTGTACCTCCAAAAATAACATTTCGTAGCAGCACATTCCAAGTACCCATAAAGAAGGTGACCTCTTAGTTATATTAACACAAAAATTCCAGAAAAATTCCAGAGTTCATTTCTACTAATATTTAAGTTTTTCATGCAGAAGAAGGCAAATATTTTATCAGTGAACACAAAACAAAAAATAAAAGATCCGGAAAAGCCATTAGAGAACACATTTTAATTAACTTTGCTTTGAGTACGGGAAAGCCCACCTAGGCGTCACGAGGGCAAGACTCACTCCGGTCACCCCCGCCCCCACAGCCGACGGCAGCCCGGGGCCCACTCCGAGCGGGCTCACAGTCCTCCACCAGCAGCGCACCGGGGCGCTCAGCTTCCGGCCAGACGCGAAGCCCGCCGGCCCCGGTGCTCCGAGGAAGGGGTCACTCCGCCAGCAGCACAGCAACAGCGCTCAGGCTGTGAAATCCGCATCCGTAGACGCAGCTCGGGCTGCTCTCCCCCGACCCCTCTCTGCCCGGCACTTTGCCTCCACCTCTGCGAGCCACCTCTCAGCCCGCGCTTTCAGCCCTAAGACCTCACACGCTCCCCGCCTCCACCCCGCACTGAGCTTCCGGAGCGGCCGGCAGGGCCTCACTGTCGTCCCGGAGCGGACGGAGCTCTGCCCGGCCCGGCTCGCTACCCTCGGCGCCCTCGCGCCGCGCAGCCTAGAGAACACCTCTGAAGAAGGCTTCATAAAACGGTTTCCAACTTACAGATTTTCTGGTCTCCAGCACAAGGGAAAACATAATTCAAAAGCTTTCCCCTAATAAATCTTCCTTAAATAAAAGGAAGTTTTCATTTGTATCCATCCCAGCGTGGGTCGGGTTGGTGTATATTCCTGTGAATTTAGCTAACGTAGTACATATTCGTGTGAAGTGAAGATGTAGTTCTCTTGTCGCCTCCGAAGATCGCAGGTATTTCCAGACCCAGGCTGAGCGGAGGCGGCCAGTTCCCCCGGACTAACATTACCAGCCCTTCCCGTGCTGCTTCAGGGAGGGAGAGGGAGGCCTTACCTGCAAACAGGGAAGCATCTCGCAGCACAGCCGGAGCATCTCTTGTTCCAGCACCGAGGGCTCCGCAGCATCACGGAGAACCCGGGCTTGAAGCAGGACTTTCAGCAGAGACAGTCGAAGGTTAGCATGTTCTTGGAATTGGGAGGGTTCACAATAAAGATACCAGAGAAATGGCGCCATGATTTGGACACAGGAAACGTCTGACCTGCAAGTCATGTGATACTTAGCCGGTTACTGAGTCAAATGCACTATCAACAGAGAAGTGACAAATTCCGAATGCTCGGTGGTGGCATATCACACATGACTACACTAACACATATAGCAGCTTCCGGTGCTGCTACTCCGGCATCCCCAAACTAAATGTGTGCCAAATAATCCTCGTGCACTGAGTGAAACGGCGGGGTCCTGGCACACGCCCAGGACGAGGAATCGCTTCCACACACTGCAAGGACGGCTGCACCTAAAGTCACTGCTGAGCATCAGACACTGGTGGGAATTTTTAGAAAAATTCTAGGGGTGAGAACGTATGTGTAATGAACTCATAAAATCATCCTACCACAGTCATGATGAGCTTAACAGTTATAGCACTTGCCTGTCTTCATGTTTTATTTTCCACAGTTTCAGTTAGTCTCACTCACAGCACAAAAATATTCTATGGAAAATTCCAGAAATAATCTGCAAGTTCTAAATACACACCTAAGTAGCATGAGGAAATTTCACACTGTTCTACTGTTTCTCTCAAGACCCGAATCATCTCTTGTCTGGCGTGCCTACGATGCATACGGTACACGAACCGCTTAGGAGCCACCTCAGTTATCATACAAAGAGTCACAGAAACGCAACGCATGTTTTTCTCAATCATGACGCCGGAAATCAGTGACGCCACCCCACGAGCTCTGTGCCTCCCCGAGTGGGCTGGGGAGACTGTCAGGCGTAAATTATTTAATTTTGCTCTTTGGTGTGAAGGGACAGTGTCCATTCTGCTGCCCAGGTGGCCCCGCACTCCTGTGCTCCCTGGGACCTGTCTGCACTTCCTGCACCGGGCTGCAGGGGCGAGCCGCTGTGTCCGACCCAGCTGCTGTGAGTCATGGGCTGTGCACTGGTCCATGAAGGACACGCACGCTGCCACGGTCAGCATGTGCTTTGCTCCCCCAAGCGCTCACAGGTGGAAGCTGGGTTCTCTGCTCCAGGAGGTAAACCTTATAGAACCTTAAAAAGGTGGAGTTTAGAGCCAGAGACTTAGCTCAGTGGTTCGGGCACCTCCCTAGCAAACTCAAGGTCCCTGGTTCAATCCCTGATTGCCACATACCCCAATGCTGGGCATGGTGACTCACACCCACCAGCAATCAGTATGCCGGGTGTGGTGGCTCACGCCTGTCATCCCACAGCAGGAGGCAGAGGC
>PVIC010029328.1:0-22511 GCA_004025085.1 Thryonomys swinderianus
CTGAAACAGCTCTGAACACAGATGGGGTACTCTGTGAATTAGGAATGATAGTTTGATTTCAAACATAAAACTTCATGGGGAGAAAAGAACCCTTCTCCACTGTTGGTGGGATTGTAGACTTGTACAGCCATTGTGGAGATTAGTGTGGAGATTCCTCAGAAAACTAGGATTAGAGGTCTCATTTGACCCTGCTATTCCCTTGCTAGGAATATGCTCAAAGGAATTCAAAGAATCATATTGTAAAGTCATATGTACAGCCATGTTCATAGCAGCTCAGTTTGTGATAGCCCAATCTTGAAAACAACACAGATACCCATCATCTGGAGACGACACAGAAGATGTGTGGTTTTTTAAAAAATAAAATGGAGTATTACTCAGCCATGAAGAAAGACAAGTTTCATTCATTTATGTGCAGATGGATACACCTTGAGGACACACTAAGAAGTGAAATAAATGATCACAGATATGTAAATATCATATCTTTTCTCTGGTATGAGAACCTGTAGATGTAAATGTGATCTAGAATGTATGATAGATTTTGTAAAATAGGAAACATTCAAAGGGAATGTGGTGGGGGAACATAATGAGGGGAAAGAATAAGTATGATTTGGAAAGAAAAAGAAATAGCATGTATATAAGGGGTGGGAGGTTTGTGAATGGTTAGGGATATGGGTAAAAATGAGAATGAATTTGTGTCATATACTGGTACAAATCCCCCAATGTTGAGTGTGATTGTGAGCTGTACATACAATGTACCAATAAAGAATTCAACTTATGGGCCAGAGGGTTAGCTCAGTGGTTCCGGCGCCTGCCTCACAAGCGCAAGGACCTGAGTTCGATCCCCGATTACCACATATAATGCTGGGCGTGGAGACATGCCCACCAACAATCAACACCGCATTCCACAATGCCGGACGTGGTGGCTCACGCCTGTCATCCCAGCACTCGGGAGGCAGAGACAGGAGGATTGCTGAGTTCATGGTGGCCTGCCTGGGCACCATAGTGAGCTCAGGGCCAGCCTGAACTACAAAGCGAGACCCTGTCTCAAAAAGCAAAAAAAAAAAAAAAAAAGAATTCAACTTACGAAAGGAGATTAAACCAACTTAAACATAGAAAAAAAAAACACAAAATGATGAATAATTTCAGAGAAAAATACAAATTTGACACATTTTCAATATAAAATAACTCAATACTCTTCAAAAAAACACTTCAAAGTAAATGAGTTAAAATACTAAGTACACTATATTAATGAGACCAAGATGGTGTTTACCAAAACTACAGTAAAAAAGTGCCTATTTCACTATTTATGACTTTTGGTTACTCGTATTCATCACCAGGACAAAACATCTGATACTCTCAACTTAAGGAAGGCAGGATTTATTTTGTTTCAGGGCTTCAAAATATTCAGTCCACGTTCAAGTTGGCTCCAAGCAGAAAAGGCATGATGGGAGAAAGTGGCTGAGCAATCTGTTTGCCTCATGGTAACTGGAAGACAGAGACAGAGAAGGCTCAAAGGAAAATGAGTGTCCTCTGAGGCAGTCTAGGGTCGCACACCTCCAACCACTGCCTGTATCCTCAGAGCCTACTCAGCCAGGGGCGCATCAGTGGAATAGTCCAAGGAGTAGAGCTCTCTCTGATCCAATCACCTCCTGAAAGCACCTCCTAAAAGAACACCTGCTCTTCCCCAACTCGGGATATACATGAAAAGAATGAAAACACTCATATTACAGAGATATATGTGTACCCATGTTTATAGCAGCTCTGTTTATGCTAGCTAAACCTTGGAAACAATCCAGATGCCCATCAACTGGAGACTGGATAAATATGTGGTTTTAAAAAAATAAAATGGAGTATTACTCGCCATAAATGGTGATAAGTTTGAGTCCTTTATATTCAAATGGACTTACTTTGAGGACATTACTCATAGGTGAAATAAATAGGATGCAGATGTATAAATTCCATATCTTTACTCTGGTACGAAGAACTGAAGGTGTAAATGAGTTCTAAAATGTATGATAGATATTTTGAAATAAGAAAAAAATATTCAAAGGGAAAAAGGGGTCTAGGATAAGTGAAGACAGGAAAGAAAAAAAATTGATGAAAAAAAAAAAAAGAAACAGAGCTTATGTTTATATAAGGGCCCGGGGACTGTAGAATGGGCAGGGGAATAGGAAAAAATGAGATTAGAATAGTGTTATGTACTGGTACAAATTCTCAATGTCAAACATGGTCATAACATGTATATAAAATGTAGCAATAAAATCAATTAAATAAAAAATATAAATAAAAAGTTTTAAACATGACATTCCCAGAATAATTGTCATTTTAAATAGCCACCCTCTGCCTCGAAGATGTAACCAAAAAAACACTTAAATGAATTTCTCTGTGCTTCATTTGGTGACTTGTAAGTGAAACTGTGCTGTTTTACATTATATTAAAAGGAAGTTCAAGAGGTCAACTTCTTTCACAACACTTTAATTCCTCTGCAAAATATTAGTTTAAGTAGAACGCTTTAATACTTTGTTATCCATTGCTATATAACCAAATACATAAACTGTTAGTGGTAAAAGACCACATTCAGCTCATGATTTTGTTGCTTAGAAAGTTAGCAGGGATTCCGCTGGGGGGCTGCGCTCCGGCCCCTGTGATGTCAGCTGGGACGTTAGAGCAGGAAGGTGCGCTCAGAGACTCGCTTGCTGCCCTGCCTGGTCCTCTGGCAGCCCTTGCTCTTGCTGTCCTGGACAAACCTGTAAAAACGGTGGCCTCAGTGAATTCCGGCTTCTTGCACAGTGGTCTCTAACAGCCTGAGGTGAAGAGCTGCCAGTCCTTTAGAAATTAGGCTCAGACCTACAACCCTCTCCCGCTATATACCTGTATGTAAGCTTAAGTCATCTCATGCCCTGGTACAAATTCTCCATGTTGATTACGATCATTCTGTGCATATGAAATGTACCAATAAAATCATTTTAAAAAACAAACAATAAAAGGAAATTAGACTCAGAAACAAAACATTATTACCTCTCATATTCACGTTTCATCTAAACACTTAGAAGACAGCTCAGATTTATAGGAAGTGAGAACAAGTTCTGTCCCTTAGTGGGCGGAATGACCAGTGAGTGGTTTAACCTAAGTGGAAATTTTCCTGTGGTGTTTGCTTATGTGCCTCAGATACCCTGCTTTTAATTCATTAAGTTTTACCATCAGCCAAGAGGTTATTTTAAAAATTAACTGTTTTAAAATGATGCATATTTTATATCAGCAAATGTGTTTTACATTCACTAATATGATCCTTAGATTCACATGCAGAGATGCCAAATAACCTGTCCTGTCATTACTTAGCTTTTAATTGGAAGAATTCAAAGAATTTTGTAGCATTTCTGCTGGCAGGTGTGTGTGTGTGTGTACGCGCGCACATGCACACGAGAGGCATTTTGCTTCATAACACCTTCACATTGTGGTCTCTCATAGCAGGAGAGTTAGGGGAGCTCACTGGGAATTCTCCAAGGACACTGAAGCCATTCTCTGGTCCCAGTCCCAGCGGCCTAGTCACCTCCAGCTGTCATCACATCGGTATCAGGTGCCATTTACGCTCCCCACGGTGACACACCCATTCACATCACGGCATTCCCACACTCTCTGTGAGTTCAGGGGCAGCATGGCACTGCTCTGTCCTACCACACCGCAGGGCCAACTCAGCTGCTGAGTTCGCTTGTTCTCTGACTCATCCTTTTCCCTTTATAAATAGTCACCTGAGTGAACCGTTCTAGGTCCTTGAAGGAGAGACCGGGGAAACCACTATAATAAATTTCTGATGTAAACTTACAGGTTCTGATCACTATTTCAGCCCATGAATTTTAAATTGGAAACAGGCTCATGTCCAAAATGTGTGCAAGGGGGTGGACTTGTTGGTGTGAGCATTTTCTCTGTCTCATTTCTCTATTCTTGCCCTGTTTTAGAGGCTGATGTGCAGTGGTCCCCTTTTGGATCTCCAACTCCTTTACACTAGGAAACATCCTACTGTTACATCCTTTTGTAATTCTGGGAAGGTCTTACCCTCCAACCTGGCAAATCTGTAGCATTTTCAGGGCCCTTACATGATTCTCTACTAGGTCTTTGATCTCACATAATGTATTCATTGTAGCATGATCACATTTTAAAGTGGTTTTTTTTTGTCACTTTCTCTATCATCTGCTAGAATAATTCAAGTATTTTTACCTCACTCAGCATGGACCACGGCTTTCTTTGGACTTCTTGAAAGATTTTTTCGGTCCTCTATTCTTATACTCAAAATGTCTTGCTCACATAACATTAAAATTTAATCTCACGGTTCCTCTCAGTAGCTGCAAGCTAATTTTTGGACTGACTTCTGCATGGAATCTCCATCTTCCCTTAAGTCCAGACAAACTTAGACATTTTTAATCCTAGTTATCAGGAAAAATTTCAGAAGAAAACATTCAGGCAGGTGCTGAGAGGGAGAGCTACTGTCTTGTGGAAGAGGGGCTTTAGGACATCTTCAAATATCTACTCCTTCACATGCCATTCATTAAGTTTGGGTATTTTCATTAGTTATTTCTATCAAGTTTTTAAAAATGGACTGTTCTAATGACATAAAACATTTCAGAATTTTAAAACAGAACAATCATTTTGTACTCATTTACAAGTAGATAGAACTCTGAAACTAAACCTAACAAGGATGATTGGTCTTTTAATGAACTCTTTGATGGGAAAATATAGTTAAGATACTCATTAAAGGAGCTAGGGATTTAGCTCGAGTGGCACTGCACCTATCTTGCAAGCACAAGGACCAGAGCTCAATCCCTGGTACTGCAAAAACATTTAAAAAGATACTCATTAAAATAACAATTTCAAATGAATAACAGAGTCCACAACAGAAATTTAAGGATGATTTATTATAGGAAAATGGAATAATATAATTTATATTAAAGATTTAGAAGGCAAAGACTACTTTTCTGACAACTAGTTTCACTGAGGGTAGTACTTGTGTGACTGTGTGTTTTAACTATCTTGGTTGAATTTTATGGTTTCAAGAAGAAAAGAAGAAAGATTCAAGACTAATATGACACAATTTTTATAGAGAGCTTTTCTAGTACTTTCCTGTTTATATATTGTGCTCATACACCTCAAAACAATTGTAACAGTCAGTGGCTAATATGAAAACAGACCAGTCAGAGGTACACTATATATAGTTCAAAACTTCCCTCTTTCCAAGTCAATTTAAATTTTTTTTTTTTTTTTTTTGGAAACAGGGTCTTGCTTTGTAGTTCAGACAGGCCCTGAGCTCACTATGTAGCCCAGGCAAGCCTGGAACTCAGAAATCCTCCTGTCTCTGCCTCCTGAGTGCTGGGATTACAGGCGTGAGCCACCACACCTGGCACTGTGGTATGTGGTATTGATTGCTGGTGGGCTTGAGTCACCATGCCCAGCATGTGGTTACTGGGACTGAACTCAGGGCCTTGTGCTTGCAAGGCAGGCACCGGAACCACTGAGCTAAATCTCTGGCCCCAGTCAATTTAATTTTTAAAAGCTGAAAGATTGGGCCTAAAAGACATTCTTAACAAAGCCCAAAACACTGTCTGATGAGCATACACTATCAAAAAGCCTTTCATCATTGCGTACACACAGAAAAACAAATTAGAATTTCTCCATCAAAGAACCTCTTCCCAGAGATGTTAATGGAGTTAATAAAAATCATTATTTTTCCTTCTGAACACTGAGCCAAGTTGGTGAGGATCATCTCCAAAAGAGATTGAACCAAAAGACAAAGAGAGAGACAAAAAGGACTTAGATATACTTTACATATGTATGCTATCATTTCTTAGAGAAAAATCACTGAAAAATGTAACTTTCTTTCAATACATGAAAGATATTCTGATGTGTAGCAACTTAACATTTCTTTATTTTTCTAATCCAATCTTTCAGGAGTTTGTCCAATGGTCAGTGCCCCTGTTTTTTTGAAATTAATGAATAAAGTATTCTGGATGGTCACACTGGACCTACAACTGGAAATTCCTTCAAAAACTAAATGGTAGATACTAACAGGAACACAATATACATTCTTCTCAAGCTGATCCAGAACACAGCTGGGCCATGAACCACATAATAACAATTTAAAGTCTAAACCACACAGTGCTTTTTATCAACACAATATAGTTAAGCTAGAAGTTAATACTTCAAATACTTCTTCAAATACATCTCTGTCATATGTCAGTCAAAGAAAATTTCTCTAGAGAAATTAAAAGATATTTTAAACTAAAGGGAAATAAAAATACAACTTATTATAATCTGTGTCACAAGTTAAAACTTTTTTTTGGTGGAAATTTCTAGCACTAAATATTATGTGAGAAAGGAAAGCTCCAAAACTAATAACATTAGATCTTACATAATAAACCTAAAGAAATAAGAACAAATTTAGCATAGACCAAATAGAAAAATAAAAGCAATAAAAGGGAGAGCAAATCTCAGTGAAATTAGGACAGTAAATGAGAGCTAAAATCATTGCACTTATACAGGAAAAATGAAAATAATGGAATTGATAAATTTCTGACCAGATAAAGAAAAAAAAAAAGAAGTGGTAAAGACTATCAGAAAGGAAAAAGAAGACGGCTAAGAAAGGACAAGAACAATACTATAGAAATTTCTCTCTTCAGTCTTTCAGTTGCTTAGATGAAATAGGTGATTTCTTCAAAAGAGATGAACTGGCAAAATTCACCCAAGGAGATATAGATAAGTTGAACATCCTGTGTCTATTAAAGAAGTGAACCAAGAATTAATGAATTAATGAAAAAAATCACCACAACCACATCGACTCTTTGTTACATTTTGCCAAACATTTAAGTAGGAAATTACAATTCTCTTGTTTATTTTTTCTTTTAAAGATAGCTGTAGAAGGAATGCATCTTAAATCATTCTCTGAGGCCTGCAATATACAACACCAAAATTAAAGATATTGCAGGAGAGAAAATGTATAGATATGTGTAGATATAAACAATCCTCACAAATATTAGCAAATCAAATTACACTGTGTGTAAAAACAATTATACATCATGAAGAAGTGAGAATTTTGCTTTAGTTTCAGGATGCATAGCTGATACAGAAGTTTTAAATTACCAATGAAGTACAAAACCCAAAAGGTTAGAATAATCATATGATTTTATCATTAATGAAGAAAAATTTCTGACATAATTAAAAATGCTACCCATTATTATTCTAACCAGATTCTGAGAAAACATGGAGAATTTTTCACCTTAATGAGAATCTCCTACATCTAATACTTTTCTTACTTAAAAAGTATAGATTTTCCTTAAGATTTAGAAGACAAGAAGGAATTATAGTCTTAAAACTGGTATTGAAAAAATACTGGAACTAAGTGGTAGGATGTAAGACAAAAGTCTATGTAAACATATACATTGAAAAACCATGGAATGACAAAATAATAAATCTACTTTTGTCTTTAAAGAACACATACATCTATACAAAATATCCCAATGCTAAAAGAAAAACTTTGATGTGAGTAGCAATTCTCACTGCTGATAGAGAGGTTGTAAATTACAAGGTTAATGTTTAAAAGTAAATTGGATAGTTACATACCGGCAATGAGCCATTAGTATTTGAAACATAAAATGCAATTTAAATAACATCCAAGAAAGTTTTAGATGTAAAACTAAAAATATTTCAAAATTTATAGGCAAATCACTAAATATTCATTAAATATATCAGAAATTTAAATAAATATGGACATACTCCACATTCCTGAATTTGAAGACATTATTGTTAAATGGTCAATTTTGTCAAGTTTAATCTGTATATTTGGTTTTTTTTGTTTTGTTTTGTTTTTGAGACAGGGTCTCGCTTTGTGGTTCAGGCTGGCCCTGAGCTCACTATCCCGAGTGCTGGGATTACAGGCATGAGCCACCATGCCCAGCTCTGTGGTTTGTGGTATTGGTTGCTGGTGGGCGTGAGTCACCACGCCCAGCACTGTATGTGGTTACTGGGGATCCAATTCAGGACATTGCACTTTCGAGGCAGTTGCAGGAACTACTGAGCTAAATCTCAAGCCCTGATGTGTATATTTCAATGTAACTCAAGCAATATCTCACTGCATGCAAAATATGTCAAAAGAATAAAAGAGGAAAATGTAATAATATATAAAGTGTGTTGAAGACCCTCGCTAAATGGCTGAGGAAAAACTGTAGTCAACTTTTAAACTTTGGAAATGAATTGAATCTCAAAAGTCAAATAACAAACTGTAATCGTTTATAGCTTTTTCCTTTACAGATGGCATCAAGAAACTGAAGTTATAAATGAGTTCTAGAACACATGATAGATATAGTGAAATAATAAGTATTCAAAGGAATATTAGATTTAGGGGTCAGTAATGAAGGTAAAGAAAAAAATTAATGATTAAAAAAAGGAAACAAAACTTATGTTTTGGGGGGTTGTAGGGTGGACAGGGGGAGGGGAAAAATGAAAAGTCATGTCATATACTGGTATAAATTCTCAATGTTGAGCATTATTGTGGTGTGTGTGTGTGTGTGTGTGTGTGTGTGTGTGTATATATATATATATATATATATATATATATATATATATATATGATGTGCCAATAAATTAAGCAGGTCAAAAAAAGAATTCTGCAAACATTATTAATATATACTGCCAAAGATAATCAAGTAATGAAATGGCAGCTAGTAGAAACCACCTTACTTAGATTTAAGAGTGGAATGTTGTAGGTAAGAAGAAATGAGGCCAAAAAGAACACAGGTCGTGATGGATTTCAACTGAAGATAACACGTACTCATAAGTACCTTAATGAAAACATACATGAGTACATCTAGAATATGTAAATATATGTGTATATACTTACATTAGTAGATTAGCAGAGAAGATCTAAAATCAAAGACACGAACTAGTAACAAATACACGTAAGGAGTGAAATTGTTTTTCTTCACAACCGACTTTTTTATAGCAGTGAGTCCAGCCAAAGCTTCCATGTCGAGGTCAGAGTAAGTCACATCTAAATTCTGTTTCCACAATTAAAACCTTCTTACCGGAAAGACAGTGCTGTAGTTACAACCATATATTTTGTTGGTTCTGTTTATAATTCGAGAAAGCTTTCTCTGTGTTGCCCTTCGTGAGCCTCGCTTGCATTAATTTCCGCAGAAACCGCATAAGTGTGCATCCTGCCCTTGCACACAGCTCGTCCTGAGTGTCAATAAAAACCAGCAGTGCAGCTTGGCCTGTGCCTTTGTTGGTTGTGCTGGCGTCGGTCACCCCGGCGCCCTGCTTTCTCTTTCTTAGTTCTGTCTTTTAGTTGTTTTATTCTTTTCCTCAGGCCCGTGCCATAGACTGAGCAGGAGTCTACTGAAGAGGTTTCCAGTAATGTTTTAGGGGTCCCTGGGACATGTGTTATGATTTGATGAAAACAGTACTGTCCTGCATGATCTCACCCTCAAAACCTAACTGCCCTGTAGGTAGGAGTAGAAATAGCGAATAAATTCAAACCGAGAGGTATTATATCAAACGGCAGTAGGTAGACATCCACACTGCAACTCATCAACAATTCGAAAGTTTGAGAAACTGCCATAGCAACAGGATTCTAAAACACCCAAAAATATATTAATATAATATCCTGGCTATGATTTTTAAATGGAGAAAAAGAACATGAGGTAAATTTACTCAAGTATGGATTTTAAATCATAACTATCACCAATCATATATTACTTGTGATATATTACACACTAATGCAAGAGATGGTGGGTGTTAAACTTGTCCATATTAATATTACAGTTTTCTGTAAATCTGCAACTATTTTGAAGTCAAAGTTAACTTTTTGGAGTTCTAATGCTCAGGCTGGAAATGAAGCCACGGGGTGGGTGGTGTGGGCTAGCAGTTCACAGGTAAAAACATGAGCTCGAAGTACATGTCTGATTTCTCCTTCTCTGCTGGGTTCTGTGTTTTGTGGGTGACCCTCAGAAAAAGGTCCGTGATTTAAAAATGTCAATAAAGGTAAAAACTTCTGTTAGAATAGAATTATTTAGTATTTAGCATTTGAAATATTTGGGCCACCTACATGGCACCTAAGTTAGAAAATTTCAACCCTAATCTCATGTGATGGTCTGCAGTCAAACTTAAGATATAATAAAATATTGTTTAAAATTACCCTCGAGTGGGAAGTAACGGAGACCAAGCTTTTGTAAATAAGGAGAGGAAGAAGGCTTGGAGGGGGAGGGGACAGTTGAGGCAAATAGCAAAACCTGGATACATTATGTATGAGGGCAAATTCCTTAGGATGAATGTGATCATTACGTATATCTAAAAGATCCCAATAAAATTATTTTTTAAATTACCTTTAGGCTATATGTACAAGGATTATGTGAAGCATAAATGAATTTGCATTTACATATGGGTCCTCCCCGCAGGATATATCTCAGTACGTATATACAAGGATTCCGAAACCCTCAGCGACAGTGTTTGTTCCTAGAATCTCAGACAGAGCCGGGGTTTCCGAGGCCCGGGCCGTGGGTGGGAATCAGTCACGGCCTCTCGGCGACCACTCTGCACAGCAGGCGGGGAGCAGCAGGCAAAGGAAGCACGCTTGCATTGTGTTTATTAGCGCCCACCGCCGCTCAAACCATGCCCTGGGCTCCGCTGCGAACCCTCAGTCCTGTCCCTCCCGGTGACAGTGAAGGGACAGGCGGCGGCGTGATGTCAGACGACGCTCGGAAGGCTGCCGTGGCCGCCTGTTCCCGTGCCTCGGCCCTGCCCTCCGCCCCGCCCTGCACGCTGGTCTCAGTCGGACGAGCTCAGTCACAGCTCGTCAGAAGCCAAAATATAAAACAAAAATCACAGCACAACGAAACAAAGCAAAACATGTCACGACAGAGCTTGTTTGAAAAGATACAATGAAACAGTAGAAAATTCCAAGAATGAATAAAAAGAAACCTACATTGAAGACAAAAACAAAATCAAGAATCCTATTTATGTTAGAGATTCATTACCACAGGTGCATCTCCAGGGTTATTTTATATACTCGCACTACCTGCTGTCCAACGAGGCCATGACCACTCTAAAACGCCCTGTTGCATAGGAAACAAGCATCCTGCCTGAAAATACAAGCCCTTGGAGCTTTTTATGAGAAAGACATGTGACCATGAAAAACAATGGTAGAAGGCCCCGACTTCAATAAAGCTGCCTTCACTCATTCCGAGCGCCTAACTGTGCCGCTGGTGCTGAGAAGCCCTTTGCCTTGGTGAAGAGCTGATCTTACCCGCTGCTAAGAATGTGTGTCGTTAACTTTCAGAGGAGGCTTTCAAAAGGTGGCAGCTGTTCCTCTGTGACTGCCCGTGTGACCGGAGAGACTGACGAGAAGGCAGAGGGTAGCGCAGCGCTCTTGCTAGGGGGCTTCAGGAGTTCCTGTGCTATGTGATCCGGTTTGGTAAGCCCAGCAATAGGGAAACTAGGCAGCCGTGCTTTTTTTCATGCAATAGTTTTCGCAACAGAATCTGTAGGAGGATATGTTCGCATTTTCATTGTCAGCCGAGGTCATAGCTCCAGAATCATTCAAGTAGTTCAGTGATTCCATATCAGGAGAGCCGAATTAGTCATGTAGTGTCAGATAAACACGGAAGGAGTGGTTACAATGGCTGGATGTTTTTTGGTTTGCACAAGTCAGTTAATGAGGATGTTTCTCGATGTGTGTCTTGCATAAGCAAATGCTGGTCGGCCAAAACATGACACCTGAATTGTACAGTGTTTTTCAGAATCTTCTAACGTTATCAACTGTATTAAAATACACGGCCTAACCGGGCTACATAGTGAATCCAGGGCCAGCCTGAACTACAAAGCAATACCCTGTCTCAAACAAAACAAAATAGAACAAAACAAAAAACGAAACAAAACCTATTATAAATAAATAGAAAGATAATAAAAAAATAAAGTGCACACTCTTAAATCTGCTCACAAAACTGTGAGAAGATGGACCAGAGCATACATGTCCTTCTTTATACACAGAAAAAGATCAGAAATAAATCTTTGGCCAGAGTCTTTCAGTTACAGGGACCTCTGAAGATTTCTTTAAGCAAGATATCTTTACGGGCAGTATATTTCAAAGACACAAAATGAGTAGCAAAACCTTCTTACACATTTGATGTATTTCAACCTCCTCAGTCACTTCTGTCAGCTCAAGAGAGACTCACACCTATGTTCAAGTCTGCAGATAAAGTCACTGCATTAAAAACCAAACTAGGATTGTAGCATGGTGAATGAATATTGAGATTTTTGACGTGTTTCAAACACCAGAAGAAAACTGAAAGACTGACCCAGCTGCTTTGTTCTCTAGCTGGTGGAAGATCACCTGCTTCAACTTGCAACATTTTTTCACACTCAAAACAGTTTGAACATTACCCCAACCACAGCCAGGAAGGAGTGGATTCACACTCACTCATGTTCACAGATGAGTCAACTCTGTCCATGCACAGAGAGGGTCATCTGGCAGAGAACGCAAAGGACTGTTGTCTTAAAAGTGGGTCTGAGACAACCTCATGTCTCCTGAGCTTCTGGATTAAAATCAAAGTAAACTCTTCCAAAAGATCACAAAACCCTGGCAAATCTGCTCACAATTTCAGTGTCCTCTCTTGTGAAGCAGTGTTTGCTTCAGTGACAACAACCAAAACATGTTTGTCCAGAGAGAGAGGATCCTCTAGTTGTAGGAAACAAGCTCAGGCACTCATTGGTTCTACATTATAATTATTTCACAACATATTAACAATAGAAAGGGAGCAGACAAAAGATATAATGTGCTTGAAACATTCTCGGTGACCCAGATTATTTTAAATTGATTTTAGTAGTATATTTTATATACACATCGTAATCACAATTGATGTTGAGAATTTGTACTATGTGTATAACATGACTTAATTCTCCTCCCATTCCCCTGCCCTCCGGACAGTCCTTGCCCCCTATATAGAATGCATTATTCACATTGCTTTCAAACTTCAGGGGATAGGGCACTACCTGCTCTTATTTGAAATGTTTCTTTTTCTTTTTAAATAATGGTGATGCAAGTTATTTACATAAAAAGATTATTGTTAATGTATGATTATCACAGTTATTTAAGATAATTATAATTTGTTAAGATGGGCATCAGAGTTTAGGAAGAAATCCAATACTTAGTGTGGATCTTCCCTCGCCATGAAATGTTAAGCTCTACTACCCTTTTCCAGCTGTAATTTGGGAGCAGTAGTCATGGTGAATCTCAGCTGCATTCCCAGCCTTCAGGATTTTAAAAAGTCAGATTGTTTCCTTTTACTGTCAAACCCCTGGACAGCACATATCATTTCTTATTGATTTTTGTGTTATCGGGCTCAGAATTTTCCTGTATTTTGTCTTCTCTTTGGGATGCTAAAACAAGTACCACCACCAACATGGATTATAAATTACAGACATTTATTTTTCATCACACCAATAAGCTTTCAAACACATTACATCTTTTGTGCGCTTCATTTCAAGTGTAAGATCTGGCAGATTTGGTACCTGGTGAGGTGTCTACCTTCTGATGTCACACAGTGTTGAGACAGGCCGCAAAGTACATCGGACTTCTTTGAGAGAGGAACTGATCTCACAAGACAGAGCCCTGCCTTCGTGTCCTAGTCACCTTTCTAAACCCATTCACCTGCTCCATCTCTTTGGAGTTAGGATAACAGCATATAGATTTTGGGGAAATATACACATTCAGAGATCAGCTGCCTCTGTAGCTGACAGCCTTGGGCAACTGCTCTTGTCTCCATGACTACCATAAAAAAACTGCTGCAAACTTACCACCCAGTGAAGACTTTTGGTCATATTTATGCTTTCAGGGACAAAGAACTATTTCATTTGGGTTTGGTAGGAGAGGCCTCTTGAGCTAATGGGGTATTTTGTATTAGAGTGACATGAGCTTGCTTATTTATTTATTACAAAACTTTAGAGTTAAGAGTATGGAAAAAAATTCCCTATGGGTGTGTAAAACACTTAAAAGACATGGCGTTCCTCAGACATACAAGTATCTTTTCTTTTGTTGATTGAGAATTAATGTCCTGGGACAGTGCTCAGATAAATTTCCTCAAAGAGAAAATTTAATTCAAAGTCAGAGTAATATTTGCTCTGTTTAATTATTTAAACCCAGAACATTTGCCTCTCCTAATACTCTTTCAAATAGCACCCTGTCGCTTTTCCCACTACACAATAACAATGTGGTCCGCACATCGGAAAATGGCCTTCACACCTACTGGGTCGTTTTGAAAATTTTTAATTTTTTATCAGTCTATTTGGATTGTAATATAAATCAGTTTGTTCTGGTCATCAGGTAATTGATCGATAAAGGAGTGGGGAACAGGACGGGCTGAAGTGTTTTATGTGGTGAGGAGAAAGTGTTCAGTTTTAAGTAATACTAAAATGCTGTCTTGAGGGATATTGTCAGTTAACGAGTGGTATTATCATTTGCCCGAGAAGGAAACTTTTTGGTGGTCAGTTCAGTTTAAGCGTGTTGAAGTGTTAAACTGGCTTCACAAATCCACGCCACAAGTCAGCAGTAGAAGGCAGACGGTCTAATCCATCAGCTCAGTGCGCCCCTCCCCCCACGGCTGCCACGGAAAATGGAGTCGCGGTGCTGGGTGCTGGGGCTGCTAATACTAAAGAGCTCTAGTTCCCTTTGCGCTGTCTTCATCGACAATTCCTGAGATGTCTCAGGTCAGTTTTCTGAGAGGTTACAACTAATTTAGAACTTACAAGTGAATATAAATAGCTCAAGCAGATCTTTTTCATATGAAATAGTTTACTCTTGGGTTGTATTTCATTTGCTGTACTGAAACCAATTATTCAGTTTTTTAAGGCCTTCCTAGAGATCCCACGATGGCCCAGCTAACCAAAGTATAGACATTTTACAGACACATTAAACTGCAGCGTGCAGTGTTGCTCCCCTGGGTTTCCTGCTGGCAACTGTTCTGCATCCTGAGAATGGCTTAATTATTCTTTTTCTTTGTTTCCTAACTTTTAATCAGATGCAACTTCTCTTTCCATGACTTCCTTGCTTTTATTAATGGGACCGCATGAAAAACTTAATCAAAATCCTCCTTAGAAAATTTGAACAAATTAAAAAGATTTTATGCCTATGTAGTTGTCTTTAAGGTTTTCCTTTGTACAGTGATCTTAGTTAAAAAAAAAACTAACATATAATTTAAAGACTCAAAATACATCAGTCATAAGAATTTACTTATTTCTTCCTGTCCTTATTAATTTTCTATAATAAAACATACTTGAAAGGCTTTTTAAAGTCTGATTTTATAATTACATACAACTTATAATTTTATTTTAAAATACATAAATTTTTATTGGTTTCTGCCAAGAAAAGTCTAGGCTGAGCAAGGTGCGGAGGGAATGGGAAAGGAACGCGGCTCCAGACGACTTGGATGAGCCTGAAGAACTGGAGCTCACCTGTCTTCAGTGATGGCTCTGCCTCTGCTTCTGTTTATCCTTGGTTTTTTTTTTTTTTTTTTTTTTTGACACAGGGTCTCACTTTGTAATTCAGGCTGACCCTGAGCTCACTATGTAGCCCAGGCAAGCCTCAATCTCAGCAATCCTCCTGCCTCTGCCTCCCAAGTGCTGGGATGACAGGCGCGAGCCACCACGCCTGGCTTTAGTAAGTTTTTTATTAGCACATATTTGTGGCACATAAGGGTTACATTTATCATGGAGAGTTGATACTTGTACGTAGTATATCTCAGTTTTTTTTTTTAAGCTCTCCCTTTCAACTCTTGGTTCCTTTTTATTTGAAAATGCTGTATTTCCATTTTCCCAGGTCCTTTTTCTATCCCCTTTTCTCCCCTCCTTCTGCCTCTTGTTCCCCACCCATTTGAAAAAGTTCTCCCACTTCTTATTATCTATCATCTACTTTGCTTTTCATTTATATTTGGAGTTTTTTCGTGGGTGTCTTTTCTTCGTAAGAAAAACCATGTGATATTTAAGCCTGTCTCTCTGACCTTTTCACTTAATATGTTCTCAGGACCTATCCATTTACTGATACCTCAAGTTTATCTTTCTTTATGGAAAAATAGGATGCAATTGTATGTAAACCCCCCATATTCTTTATTCATCCACTGATGGGTATATTGGCCATTTCTAAGATTCAGATATTATAAAGTGTGCTGATCTAATGGTGACTATGTATCAAATTAAATAGCACCTGCAAAGCAAGGAAATTATTAATAGAGTTGAGAAACTACCTAAAAGAATGGTCAAAAATATTTTCCAACTATTCCTTGGACAGAGGACTAGACTATAGAATGCAATAGAATTAGACCAATAAAGATAAACATTAATTAAAAAGTGAGACCTCTCAAAATAAAAGATCCAATAAATAAATGAACAAGTGAGGTGAACACCTTTCACAAGAACTACAAATAGTAAGTACACAAAAAATATCCAACATCACTGGCTATTAGAGAATCATAAACTAAAACAACGCTGAAATATCATCTTACTCCAGAAAGAAAGGCCATCATCAAGAACTCAAATAATAGCCAATGCTGGCAATATCATAGGAGAAAAAGAGATGGAAAGGTGAAGCATCCCACCACTATGGAAGGCAGGGCGGCGATTCCTCTAAACAGTAAACCAGAAATTCCATTTAACTCAGTTGTTCCCTTTCTAGGTATCTTTCTGGAAGAGTTAAAATCACTGAATTAGCAATGGATGCTTGTTGATTTTTGCAGTACTGAGGATTGAATACAAGGTCTTAGCCCTGAGCTACATCCTCGGGCCTTTCCTCATTTTTTTACTTTGAGACAGGATCTCACTAAAATGTGGTCTTCAGTTTGAGATGATTCTTCCTGTTTCAACCTCCCAGAGTTCTAAGATTATAAGTGTGGACTTCTACACCTGCTTAAAGGTGCAGAGTTTCTATAACAGACTCAATTAGTAGAAAAGGTTTGGAGGATGCCGAAGAGGACTTGGCAGTGTGATTAAACCATTTAAATCTACTAGTTGTACTTAGAAAATTAGGCCTCTATCTTGGTAGAGGGAATTGTTCTAAACTTCTTTGCTGATTTCTTTCCAGGGGATGACTGTCAGTCCTTTGAGAAAGACATTCTGGATTGTAAAACTCTCAGCAGATGAGGAGAAAACGTATATCTTTGAGAGTCAAAGAATTAATGTTGGCAATATTTCTATTGCCAAACTTATGAAAAAAGAGTATGAGTAGGAAGAACAACAAGGCTCATCTAAGGTCATGCTGAGATTAATATTAAGGTCACTTTTGATTCCAGTAGTTAGTAAAAATTATGAAATATATTAAATAGAAACAATATTTAATATTCAAGGTCAAACAAAATATCCAATTACCTTTCTATACTAGTTTTAAATTTATCAATACAGTATCAAACCAACAATGAATTTGAATTTAAATGTAAAAATTAACATCTCTTTATATTCAAAAATATATAAAGGGACCGAAGGTTTAGCTCAGTGGTTCCCATGCCTGCCTTGCAAACTCAAGGTCCTGAGTTCCATCCCCAGTAATGACATACAATGCTGGGTGTGGCGACACACACCCACCAGCAATCAATACCACATACCACAGTGCTGGGGCATGGTGGCTCAAGCTGTAATCCCAGCACTCGGGAGGCAGAGGCAGGAGGAGTGCTGAGTTCAGGCTTGCCTGGGCTCCATAGTGAGCTCAGGGCCACCCTGAACTACAAAGTGCTACCCTGTCTCCAAAAAAATAAATAAATAAATAAATAAATAAATAAATAAATAAAATATATAGACATTTTAATATATATATTAAGAAATACTAATTAATTGGCATTTTAATATGAGGTCTATAAATTAAAATACTAACAGATAATGAATTAAATTGTAACACATTAATAAGTGTGTAATCTTGAAATCTTGATTGGTTTTTATGGTTTCTGGTTAGCGGCTCTGCTGATTTATCTACAATTTTAAGATGTTAATGGTCTGAGGTTTTTCCCTATTTACAAAAGCTGACATTTATGTCCCTATAGCATCATAGACGCTAGTGAAAGATAAAACTCTAGGGCCAGAGACATAGGATTTTGTCCTTCATAGTCAACCAGGCAGCAGATCTCCTTGTTCTTGACAATTCTGTGGCTTTCAAATCCCAGAGGAGTGATATAGGGCTGGACCTACATGAGCTATTGCATTTAGATTTGAATTTTATCATGAACAGTTGGAGAATGTTGAATTTAAGGAGTCCCTCAAGTTCTAAGAAAACTGCTGTTAAAACCATGTGCCTAAAGGCCAGATTGCCTTTATGACCCTGTTCAGGACACAAATTTGTGCTCAGGCCTGCAGGGAAATACTGACTTTTGCTTCAAAATTATTTACTGTGCAAATCTTTGTTAAAATATTCCAGGAGCAAAAGCTGACATGGCCCACAGAAACATCAGACAGAACCATTTCTTAAAATGTAGAGTGCTTTTTTCTTCCATCTAGAGGTTTAGTATCATACCACATTATACATCTGATAATTTACCCTAGTGCTATTTTATGTTGAAAAGTCTACTTATACATTTAATGCCAACACAAACCTATAGCTAGTATTTATTGTGCTCTAACTAGGAACACATAGCCCTGAGAATTCTACAAGACTGTTTCAAATATTCTTGTTAAAATCAACATTACAGAATTATTAACAATCACAAGATATGCTAAATTGATATTTACTTGGTAAAATTAAAGTGATTAACATTTTGACTGGCTAGAAAGATGGTATCGTAATTCTCCTAGCATGAAGAAGGTGTAAGAATTCTTATATAGAAGTCAACATCTTAAAAGTGGGACTCTAATTGAACAATTATTTTTATTTTACAAACTCAGATGACTTACCATATCTTTGATAATGTCTTCTTGTTCGTGTAAGGAGGCAGGTGAGGGAGCTTGCTGATAGGCTGCTCTTTATTGTGTGTGTGTGTGTGTGTGTGTGTGTGTGTAGGGGAGGGGAGGGGAAGGACACCATTTTGTATCTGGCACAGTTTAGGGTCCCTTTTGTAGAGTGGTGACTCAAAAAGAGGGGAGAGCATGGGGATGCAAAAGACTTATGATCCATCATTGGCCTGTACCAACTTCCCACAAGGAATGTAATCATTATGTACTTCAGTTTTGGACTACTAAATATAAAAACTAAAAACAAACACAAAAAAGGGATTTCACTCTCCCTAGTACAGGTTGCATGATTAAAGCATGCTTTCCTTATACTTACACATCTGACTGCAAAGTTGGAGAGAAAGAGTTAAGCACCTTGCACTCCCCTTCTGTCTACCTGAGTCTGCAGACATCTGTCTACAGAACCTGACAAGTATTGCACTATTACAGTGGCTCAGATCGTTTCAGGATCTCTATGATGGTCAGGTGATGGTTAACTAACAACTGGCTTGGGAGGGGAATGGGAATTCGATTCCTTGAACATTTCTGTGCTCTAAGCACTTTCACCATGTCCTGCTTCAAATTGTTAAAATGCCACCCCTGATCAAGGCGTTGGAAAGATTTGTGCTTAATTGGCTTTTAAGAGCCTGTGAAAGCTAGCTTTAGAAGACTACTATTTTAATGTTCCATTTTTAGTTCAGAAGCCAATTCGAGAGAGTAAAATTTTCATATTTAGAGAAAACAATTCTTGTATATTTGAGAGAGATCAATAACTTGACTAAGTCCTGAAGACATAGCTACATTGTTAGATAAACTCTTACCATTTTTACTGTTTGAATTTTCAAGATGAAATATGGCAAGCATGCTTGGCTTTCCTATGTTTTTCTATTTTATTTGTCTATGTTAAAATAGTTAAAATGGGGCCAGAGATTTAGCTCTGTGGTTCCAGCACCTGCCTTGCAAGCACAAGGTCCTGAGTTCAATCCCTGGGAACCACATACTACAATACCGGATGTGGTGACTCACTACCACCAGCAATCAGTACCACATACCATAGTGTTGGGCATGATGGCTCATGCCTGTAATCCTAGCACTTGCAAGGCAGAGGAAGAAGGATTGCTGAGTTTGAGACTTGCTTGGGCCACATAGTGAGCTCAGTGCCAACCTGAACTACAAAACAAGACCCTTCCTCTCCAAAAAAAGTAAAAATGTATAGAATCTTATCTATACATTTTAATAGAAAATGAATTAGAATTTGCAGTAGACATCAACATCCAGTCTAACAAATAGCAATGGTCCTGCATTTGAAGCAAGAACTTTTGGGAGATGTTAAAACTATTTAAATACTATAAGTCATTTTGCTGAAACACATTCACCTTCCTTCCTGACTTTGGAACCTCCGCGTGTGTGTCTGCAGGCTGCAGCACACAGAATTGAGCCCTACCATCTGAGATACAGACTAACACTTTGTGCAGCAGCAGCAGCAGCAGCAGCAGCAGCACCAGGGGCGGCAGCGGTGGCGGCAGCAGCAGCCATCAAGAGTGATATATTCCAATCCTTCCCAATGGGGCTGCCAAATTTACCTTCATACATCTGAAATTCTATTGTAGGCTGTCATGATACACTACACTGTGCTCACTTCTTCAAGATCCAGAACATCAAAGCAATGTGTTAATTGAGGTTTATAGCCTCTTTACCAGTTGTTAAAACCAATATCAAAAGGAAGAAACATATTTCCATTATCCTAATAGGATATTATCAAAACAAATTGAAGTGCAGAAAAACAAATAGTAGACTAACAGTAGAGTTTTTCCTTTTATTTACAACTACTTCTAAATTTCACCCAATGTTGAAATACTAAACAGTGATTGAAATTATCTCATTCTGTTCACTTCATAGCTTTTATAATTTGTGATAAAGAGCTGAAATGTAAATATAAGAGATGATATAAAATTATATATTTATCAGGTTAATTGTTTAAACTTACTGTGTGAATTGATCATGAGTTTTTTTAAGTAAATCGATGTCTGTAGATGAATTTGCTATAGCTTTCCTTTCAATTTTATAGGAAATTCATAGTGAGGTCTTATAGCTCTAGAGCAAATGAAACTATGTGCAGTTTACTAGATGTGTGGCCCTCTTTGCATTTATTGGAAGATATTGTGTAGTGCTAATCATTTTCTCTTCAGAAGTGATTGATGCTGCTGTGTAGTAAAGGGCTGAATAAAATAGACAAACAGGTACACACAGAGAAATCCATACTACTACTCAATCATGTTATCCAGCCCTCGGAAAAGTTGCCATTAGATTGATAGCACAACTGTTATGGGGTTGGAGCTGAGAAGGTCCTGGAGGCTGACTTAGGGAACCTAGCCCACAGTCTGGGTGGTTCCCATAGTAGAAACATTTTTTTAAAATTGGTTTTATTGTTACATTTTATATACATACCATGATCGCTATCGACCTTGAGAGTTTGTACCAGTGCATGACATGACTTCTCATTGTTTCCCATTATCCTGCTACAACCCCCCGTCCCCTACATGCATGAGCCTAGTTTCCCTTTATTTCCTAACATCAAATGTTTTCTTTTCTTTACTAATCCCTCCCGGTTTTTCCCCTTTTAATATTTTTTTATTTCACAATATCTATCATGCATTTTAGAACTCATTTACCTCCAGTTTCTCATGCCAGAGAAAAGATGTGGTATGTAGATATCTGTGACCTGTTTATTTCACTTTTGAGTATGTCCTCAAGGTACATCCATTTGAGCATAAATGACTCAAATTTTCATTCTTTATGGCAGAATAATATTCCATTTTACCTAAATGCTCCCCCCCCACACACTCATCTTCTTTTTCCAGTCCCCAGTTGATGGGCTTGTTTCCAAGGTTGAGTTATATGGGTTGTTTCCAAGATTGAGCTATCACAAACTGAGCTGCTATGAACATGGGTGTGCTGTTTTATGAATCTTTTAATTATTTTGTGTATATCTCTACCCACAGAATAACGGGGTCAAGTGGGACCTCTAATCTTAGTGTTCTGAGGAATTTCCACACTGATCTCCAAAGTGGTTGTACCAGTCTACATCCACACCAACAATAGAGAAGGGTTCCTTTCTCCCCACAGTCTCGCCAGCGTTTGTTGCTGGCTGATTTCAAGATGGCAGCCATATTTTAGGGAAAGAGATGGAATCTCAGTGTTGTTTTCAACTGCATCTCTAGAACGACCAGCAATGTTACACATTTCTTCATATGTTTCTTAGCTGCTTTTTCTTCTTCCTCTTGAAAGTGTCTGTTCACTTCAGATGTCCGTTTTTGAATTGAGTCTCTAAAATTGGTATTTTAAAGCTCATTATATACTCTAAATAGTAGCCCATTGTCTGAGAAACAGCTGGTAATTGTTTTTCCCACACTGTATGTTGTCTTTTTAACTCTGCTGGTGGTTTCTCTTGCTGTGTAGAAGCTTTTAATAAGATGAGATCTGGGCCGGAGATTTAGCTCAGTGGTTCTGGCTCCTGCCTCACAAGCGCAAGGTCCTGAGTTTGATCCCGGTAACCACATACAGTGCTGGGC
>PVIC010029329.1:0-22601 GCA_004025085.1 Thryonomys swinderianus
AGAAGTTGTTGACATGACTTGTTTTTGTGTGTAGTTGAAATATCCCCTGGGTATTGGATTCTTGAGTTACAACTGGCCTGACATAAGAACAACTTGGGTTATGAGGGGAAATTTAGCTTTAACTTATGACCAAGGTCTTGAGTTACGACCTGAATCCTGGCCACTTGTGCTTCCAGGTGGTCTCAGATACAGATTTAACCCTTAAAGGATTCTGGAAGGAACAATACAACATCCTTTCCTGTGTGGGAAATTAAGAAATCCTGGACCAGTGTCTCTAAGGACACTGAGATGTGCTTAGAAGTAAGTGTGGCCTAAAATTATATGGGAGAGACTTTGAAGGCTTTGCAGAGGAGCCTGAGCCTTCAACTGACCAACTTGAGTTATAACCAGCTCCTAGGGGTGGATTGAATTCATAAATCAAGGGCCCACTGTAAGTCCAGAATTCCATCAATTTTTCTCCTTCCCTTATTTTCTTCTGGGAATCCTATGAGTGGCCATGATATCCTGCCTGACCATCAATGAGAGTTTCCAATTGATTTTGTACTGGCAACTCTATAAGCTATTTCTAGCCTAGTGGGTGGAGAGATCCTGCTAAAATTTAAGTGAATTGGTGTTCTTTCTTTGCTTAAAGCAACAAAGGACTCTCCCATCTGCCACCTGGTTATTGCTATTATTTCTCCTTCATTTTTTAGAATATAACAATTTTATCGCAATACAACACACAGAAAATGTACTGATCAGACGAATCCCTCTGACTGAGGTATTAAAATTGAGCTTACCTGTGTGACCACCGCCCATGTAAGGAATGATACCAATTCTTGGGAAGGTGCAGCTCAATTTCATTTGGTTATTCCACCTATTCTCTAAAGTGAACATCAACTCGACCTCTAGGTCTGCGTAGCCTGTTTCTGAATTTCATATGAATGGGATCGCAGGATGTATTCTTTCTCACCTGGCTTCTCTTCCTCAGTGGTAGGTTAGTGAGATTCTCCTCATTACGCCAGCTCACGTGAGGCTCAAGTCTGCACTTCGGCCCCTCAGCCCTTCTTAGCTGCCTGATGGGATCCCTGACTCACACCCCTTCCTTTCCGTTTCCCCTGCTGGAGGCTCCTCGGCCTTCCCGCTCCTTGTTTCTCAGGCTCCCCACGGCCTGGCCCTGCCTCAGAGCTCCCTGCACGGCCCCACGCCGGTTCCTTCGCTATGCTCTGAGCCGTGTTCCCCGGGAAGACCTTCCTGACCAGCCCCGCGCGCCTAACACCATCCCCAAGTGCTTTTCACCCTATGTATTAGTTTCCTTTCACTATGGAACCAAAATGCCACCCATCTGTTGGCTTAAGAGAACACGGGTGTCTCTTCTCTCAGCTCTGGGTGAGACGCCTGGTGTGTCCGGCTGCCCTGGGTTCTGGAGGCCCGCAGGGAGTCACCACCCTGGCTGTTTCCCGAGGCTCTCAGTGAGAATCGGCTTCTTGGCTTGTTCAGTTTGCTGACCAAATTCACTTCTAAAACTGGAGTCACTTCGTCTCTTTTGTTTTTACATTTGTATTTGTTTTTGAGCCTCGCGCATGGTGGAAAACCCGTACGGTATGTTGATAAGCGCTACGGAGAAAACGGAAGCGCGGAACGGTGTCAGGGCGCCCCAGGCTGGCTGGGAAGGTCTCCACGGGGGAGGGGCTGCGGGGACACCCAGGGGCTCCCCGCGCCCAGCGCTGCCTGCGGTGTCTGCTCAGTGCTGTCGGCTGCTTTGCGCTCAGCGCCCAGAGGCCACGTGACTCTGGTCTGCATCAACCTTCATCTTCAAAGGCTGAAAACTATAGAGGCCCCTCCTGCCGCCGGTTTCTTTTGTGCGTGTGTTTGTAGTGAGATCTCTCTAATGACCCAAGACTGTCCTCGCATGTGAAGATCACCTGTGTAGCAACACTAATTCCCCCAGCAAAGGCCCTCTTCTAAGTCACGGTCACACTTTCGTAGGTGTACCACCCGGGCAGAAATCCCCGGTGCCGACATCTTGCCGACCACCACCCTCACCCACACAAGTTCTTTTGCTCCATCTCCCTGTGTAGAATTTAGGAGTTGTCTGTTTGGTATCCCCAAATTTAGAGCACTTTCTCATAGGCACTCAGTCTTTGCTAAACGGATGAATGGACAGGTGGATGGATGAGTGGACAGATGGATGGAGCTTTTCCTCCGTTAAAAGCTGAAAGTCCATGACTTTCATTCTGATCTGTTCTATTCAGTGTGGTCTCCCTGCCCCCACCCCACTGGTTACTGCTGTGCTCCCGGAGGAGATCCGCAGCACCCTGTGTCCCCTTCTTGACGTGACCTCAAGTTGTTACAGAGGCTCGTGTGGGACACAAACTGACGAGGGAGCCTCAGGCCCTTCCCGCCCCAGTCAAGAGTCCAGTGCTTTCTTGGAACAAAAACTCTCCGGGCTTGCAAAGCTTGTCCTGGAAATGCATTCAGCATTGTTTTGTTCAGCAAACGAAAACTTAAAGACTTAGTCTACACGTCAAGGATCTAGTAAAATAATTTTAGAAATGATTTAATCATCCACTGGATGACTTCAAATACTTCTAATACTATGTAGACGGCCTAAATCATGAGACCCAAGCTTGTGTGAAGAGTTTGAAGCACACACAAGTAACAGATTTGCTATTTGGGTTACAGTGTGGAAAAAAAAAATCTCTGGAAACAGATTTATGTATTAGTTTTTCACTCTGCCACCAGATGTCCTTCATGAGTAGGAAAATATGATGGCTTGAATGATATTTTGAAGTGTGAATGCCCAGCATTTTTGAACAGGCAGTGAAGGCAGAGAGTGAGTGAAGGTAAATGTTACCACAGACTTTTGCATGAGACACGTATTTTGGAAGCTGCCTTTCAGGTGTAGCTTTCAGAAGCAATATTTATTTAACTCGGATTTTCATTTTTCAGACCCTACAAACATTGACTTAACTGCTCGACACCAAACTGATATTTTTAAAACCTGAGCAAATTATTATGTTTTGAAATTAGTATTGAAAGGACTTCAATCCTCATGCTTCATTGTAACAATATAATTTTAAGTTTTTAAGTAGAGCGTTTGAGGACTCAGGGAGCTCAGAACTTAGGCTTTTCACACCACAGCCACCTAGTTTATAAGACTTTCATGTTAATTGTACAAGCAATGACTTTATAGCTTTAAGAAAGGCAGCTGAATGGGGCCAAGGTGTGATTTAGTATAAAATTAAAGCTGCAATTGTGATTTATTACCAATGATATAATTCATAGGAAAGTACAAGGAATATTTAATGTATCAAATTAGTAAATAGTACCTTTTTTTTTTTTGAGACAGGGTCTCGCTTTGTAGTTCAGGCTGGTCCTGAGCTCACTATGTAGCCCAGGCAAGCCTGGAACTCAGCAATCCTCCTGCCTCTGCCTCCCGAGTGCTGGGATGACAGGCTTGAGCCACCACACCTGGCACTGTGGTATGTGGTACTGATTGCCGGTGGGTGTGAGTCACCACACACAGTACTGTTGAATGTGGTAACCAGAGATCAAACCAGGGACCTTGCACTTGCTAGGGAGGTGCTGGAACCACTGAGCTAAATCTCCAGCCCCTTGGTACCTTTTGAAAATAGAAATTATTTGGTCGAATGTGTTGTTTCCCATAACTCTCCGTAATATGTGAGGAACAAGTCATGAATTACACTGTGTCTTGATAAACATGCGGCGAAAGGATTCCCTTTCTGTCTCATGTCACCCCAGGAACGGGAGAAGCCTATGCATGAGGGTGGGTGACTGCTCGCTTCCTCATCAATTGGGGCAGGGGTGGGACAGGCAGCCTATTCCAGAAACTATTGGCCATCTGCATGGATCGTCAGCCAAGCAACCAGATGTCTGCTATGGATTGGCTCCCACATCTGGCTTCTTGAGCGAATTCCTCCTCTTCCCCCTCCCAGATGTTTCAGGGACACACACAGAGAGAGCACTTAATGAAGCTCGTCCAAGTCGCACTTTGTGTCCTGCAGGGGGCGCAGTTACCTCTCTCTTTTTTTTTTTTTTCTCAAGGTGACTGACACATTCCAGCAAACTTCAAAGCCAGATACGCTCCCCTCCTTTCAACTCCATCCTGCCCCATCCTCTTGAGTCACATGTGGACTTTATTGAGACTCCTGTCCTGAGATCCCTGAGGGAGTATCTGGGTCTCTGATAGGGAGCGGGTGGAGGGGTGTTCAGGGTCCTTCTCTGCTCAGAGGCCCAGTTGACTTGGAGAGGCAGTGGTCCCAAGCCTGAGGTTACTGAAATCTTTGGACGGTGCCTCTTTCATACCCACCATGGCTCCCAACCTGTGGAAGGGCTCGCCTTGTATTTTCCGGCAAACATGGCATGCACAGGTTGGCGGCACATGTGGGAATATCGGAGCCCATCCGTCAGTTGAATGTCACCATCCTTCTGCTCAGTGTCACGTCCCATTCCACATCTTCAGGCTTCTGCTGGCTCTAAAGAGAGATGTGTTCCTCCAGGGCCACCTCGGCTCTCTTACTCTGGCTCCATTCAGTGAGACTGGAGTCCACCTTGGTGGGGTGGAGAGCCCAGGACAGGCCAGGGTCAGGGCCACTGCTCAGAGGTATCACTGAGTGTCACTTTAGAGTCATGTGCCACTGGCCCGTCCTGCTCTGAGCCAGTGAGAAAGGCGGGATGGCGTAGGTGTGCGTTCTTTCTAGATGCCCCCTGCAGGTACACGTGCGCCAGGTAGGTCACAGCCTGTCTGTGCGTAGTCCTGTTGCGTGTTCTCACCCACAGTCAAGGTTTTTTACAGTTTTCCAGTGCTTTTCTTATTGCTCTTACAGCTGGGCACTGCTTTGCCTTGACTGCTTTTCCTGGAAGTTCTAAACGGAAGAGTGCAGCTGGGGTTTGTGAGAGGAGACGGCCCTTGGCGGGAAGCCTATTTGCTGGGACTGGGGCCTCCTGAGCAGACCTGTGCCTGCTTTGGGCAGCGTGGCAATGACTGTATGGTGGTCGCGTGTCACACAAGAAATGACATAGCCCTTGAGCTCTAAGGTACGTGCATCTCAGACACCCGGTGATGGACAGAGGCCCTGAAGCTAAACGTGTGACCTGCAGTCAGCAGCGCTGGACATCTGCAGAATTAAGGGCTGTGCCTGGGCCAACCTAAAACTAGAGAGAGGGACTCAGCGGTTGGTTGTAGGTAAAGACTTGTACCCACTCAAAGCAGATGCTTTGAAATAACATAGGAATGCTTGTGAGATTTGGACCAGCAGAAACCCCATGATCTCATAAGAGGTCTCACTGAGTGTCACTTTAGAGCTGTGTGCCACAGGCCCATCTGGATCTCTTAAGTCCATGAATCTCACGGTCCACATCTCCAAACACCTCGGACCATGTGAACTCAGACTGCCAAGTCAGCAAATAACAGGTTTTGTTTTGAAATCCATGCATTTTTTTTCACCAGGTAAAAGGATCTAATGTTAAAAGTGGACCTGCTTGTAGGATCCAGTGATGAATGGTATTCTTCGATAGCGGGCAAGGGAGTGAATTTGCATCCTATTAGCCCAGGCTGCCTCTGGTTTACATTCTGTAAAGTCCACAGCAACGTGTTTCGGAGCCTTCTCATGGTGCAGAGCCTCGCATGGTTTCACAGCCTTCTCTTCACGCATGCCAAGCCTCTACCCTTCCTGGAATTATCTTTCCCAGCTCTACCCAAGATTTATCTCACGCCATGTAAATTAGATTGTGTTTCAACACATTAAAATGTAACATTAACAGACAAAACAGAGAAGCAGCGAGACATTTCTAGGAAGGTACGCTTGTTTTTTTCTACTACATGAGTGGGTAACGGCTTCGTTCTTCTGGGTGCTGCTTTAAGAGGCCAAACCAAAGCCCCAGGGAAGCGAGAAGTCCAGAATACTGGACCGGAAACCCTCCGGACTCCAGCCTGGCTTCGGCACTGCGTGAGCACTTCCTCGGAGGGCGTGTCCCAGCTTCCAGCAGCTGCCTTTGAAGGCCACGTGTCCCCTAAACGCTACGTTACATCAATAAGAAACTAAGGAGGGATGGGGAAGCTATCATTTTTTCTCAGTTAATGCAGGCGATATTAATTTAATAGCTTTGTTTACTTTTACGTCAGTTAGGCTTTTGATATGATAGTAAAAAAGAAGTGTTTCTCTTGGAGCGTTGATCAGATCATCCTTCTCAGCGATGACCTCTGAGCCTTTGGTACCCCGCTGCGGCCCCTTGTCTCCAAGAATTCACTGTACTTGAAACTCACCCACAGTGAAGGCGACGCCTCTCGGGAAAGGGGGGGGGGGTGAAAGAAGGGGGCGGGCGTATTTAAATAGCCCGCGAAACTCGTCTCCCCATTGGCTCCTAGCCTGTCGGTCACCGAGGAGGGCGGGGAGTCCTGGGGGCTGGAGTGAGGTACCTGAGCTAGAGGCTCAGCAAAAAGCCCACGTTGGCCGCTCGGTGGAGCGCTGAGCGGAGAGGCGGGAGACTGCGAATTCCGGCGCCGACGCGCGGCAGCTGCCCAGCGCACCGGCCCGCTTCCCTCCGAGCCCTTCGGCGAATCGGCTTGGCCGGGCGAGCTCCGAACGGAAAGCAAGATCCTAGCCGCCTCGGTTTGGGGAGGGGAGCGGCAGTGCCCCGGCGGAGGGGCGCAGCGTCAGTGGACCAGGAGAAGTTCAGCGTCGCGGAGACGACTGGCCTTTCTGGACGCCTCGTCCCACAGCCCGGGCCCTGCGGCCGGGCGAATTTCACGGTGGCCCTGCGGGCCGGGGAGGGGCGTGCGCGGGGAGGATGCCGGGCGCGCAGCCCTACTGCTGAGGCCCCGCTGTCCGGCCGCCCGGGTCCGCGCAGCTGGCCGCCCGCGAGGCTCGGGGCAGCGCACGCGTGCAGGCAGCAGGGCCCCGGTGACCGCGCCGTGACCCGCCCGGGGCACCGCGACGTGGACGCACCTGGCCCGGACCCGCGCGGACCGCAGGCTGCTGTGGGTCGCCTCTCCACCTCCTCACCGGACTGGGCCCCCTGGGGGTGCCCCGGACGACCATGCGAGATAAAGACTGAGGGCCAGGAAGGGGAGACGAGCCCGCCGAGAGGTGGCGGGGGCTGTCCACACCCAGGGCAACCGCGGCCGCGCTCCGCCGCTCGACGCCTCGCGCGGCCCTCGGGGCAGCCGGGCCGGGCGGGGATGCCGGGGCTGGGGCGCAGGGCGCAGTGGCTGTGCTGGTGGTGGGGGCTGCTGTGCAGCTGCTGCGGGCCCCTGCCGCTGCGCCCTGGCCTGTCCGTCGCCGCCGCCGCCGGGGCGCAGCTGCCGGGAGACGGCGGGAGCCCCGCGCGCGTAGAGCAGCCGCTGCCGCCGCCGCAGTCTTCGTCCTCGGGCTTCCTCTACCGGCGGCTCAAGACGCACGAGAAGCGAGAGATGCAGAAGGAGATCCTGTCGGTGCTGGGGCTTCCGCACCGCCCGCGGCCCCTGCACGGCCTCCAGCAGCCGCAGCACCCTGCGCTCCCGCAGCAGCAGACGCCCCGCGGGGAGCCCCCTCCAGGGCGGCTGAAGTCCGCGCCGCTCTTCATGCTGGATCTGTACAACGCACTGTCCGCTGGTGACGACGAGGACGGGGTGTTGGACCCCGAGTTTCACGGAGGGGCCAGCTCATCCCGGCTCCGGCCACCGCCGCCCGCGGCCGCACATCCCCTCCCGCGTAAGAGCCTTCTGGCCCCAGCACCTGGCGGCGGCGGCGCGTCCCCCCTGGCCACCGCGCAGGACAGCGCCTTCCTCAACGACGCCGACATGGTCATGAGCTTTGTGAACCTGGGTAAGGACTCCGGACATCTCGCTCCTTCCCAGTGTCCCGGGCCCGGGGTGGCGGTGACGTGAAGCGGGCGGAGCCCCGCGTGCTGGTCCGCCTGGCGTGGCGGGGTGCGGGGACGCGCGGGCCGCCTCCGCCACCTGCTCCACCTGCGCCCTCCGCGCCGCCAGCTGCGCTCTGCGTGGCTCCGGCCCCTCCGCTCCCCTCCTCGCGGGCGCCCACGCCAGGTCCGCGCTCTCTCACTCCCGTCCCACTCAGGCTAAGTGGATCCCGGCGGAAAAGTCCCCAGCAGCCGTCCCGGGAAGGACAGCAGCCTTGAGACCCTCCCTCCCGAGAGAGGGCTGCTTTCGCCCCCTTGCTAGTTTCCCACTGCGCTGTCTGGGCGTTCTGACAGCAGATGAGAACTTCGGGAAGCCGGCCCGAGTGTTTTGACAGGGAATCCACGGAAAGGGGACGAGGGCTCTGGTGGCGGAGGGAGGTCCCGCAGGAGTGCGGCGCGCGCCGGTGCGGGCCCTTGGGGTGGTCCCTGCAGCGCCCGGCGCACACGCCCGGCCATTGTCCTCACAGGCGGACCCTTTAGTCGAAGCTGCCAGATCCGCAAGGGCAGGGAGAGGGTGCGGGGTAGGGTCGGGGCTGGGCGCTGAGCTCGCTGAACCCGTTGCCAGGCAACAGAATGGCAACCCCAGGGCGGCTCGCTCGGGCTGCGCCTGCCACGCCGCGGCGGGCCCCGCCCGGGCCGCACAGCCGCAGGCACCTCAGCTTTCCCATCTGCTGAGGAGGAAGGGGAGCCTCTGAATTTGCGTCTCTCCTTTCAGAAGCGGACTAGGTTTGGCGTAGGCAGGGACGAGGGGTGCGTCCTCTACAGGGAGCAGCAGGGCGCGGTCGCCACGCCCCGAGTGGGCGCAGCCGCCCGCGGGGTGCGTCCTGGCGGCTTCCCTCTCGGGTGGGACGCGTAGCTACCCCGGGTCCCCGGGTGCAAGCAGACGCTCGCAGGGGCCGCAGGAGGGCCGGCGAGCGCCTGGAAAAGCCTCGGGGAGATCCGGCGCAAACAAGGGCGCCTGCGCTTCTGGGTTCGCAGAGCCTGGGGGCGGGGGCCGCGAGGGAGGAGCCGAGGGCGGGGAGCGCGGCGGCGGGAGGAACTGCTTCAGCCCTCTGGGAAACCGGCGGGACGGAATCTCACGGGAGCGGAGGCGCGGCCTGCCAGTCCGCCTGCTCGCGCTGCCAGGGCATCTCTGATTGGACAAGAATTTTCACAATTTATTGGACCCAAATCCAAGGTTGAGCCACTTCCAGGAAGCACCCTTGGGAAATTCTCTCTCATGCCAGTCAGGAGGGAGGCGGGAGGGCTGGGAGGGCTGGGGCAGCCGAGGGTCAGCGTTGGTCCTTTTCTTTGATCCTTCTGATTTGGCACGTACCAACACTGTGCTTTCTCTGGACGCCCCCGTCCTCCAAGTTTCCGACAGCGTTGGGAGAAGTGTTCTGTTGCCCTTGGGGAAGAGTCCTCACCGGGCGGGATATGAGCGTTGGGAGACTGGCACTCCTGTGTCTCCCATAGGTCATCATGGGTTCCAGCCTCAAGGCAAACAGCGCCCCAGCTCGCCGCGGTTCCCCGCGCAGCTCCTGGAGGACCCAGGGATGCCGGGTCGGCTTCTCGACCCAGAGCTACTGCACTGGAGCGCGGGGTGTGAGGACTGGACTCAGGGCCTTTGCTCAGAGCTACAGCTCTACCCCTGTTTTTTATTTTTTTATTTTGAGACAGGGTCTTGCAAGTTGCTGAGTGGCCCAGCCTGCGGCTGTTTAAGATCCTTCTGCCTCAGCCTCCCAGAGTGCTGGGGTTGCAGATGTCAACCACCGTGCCTGGCTCAGGCAGGCTGACTGACAACTAATCTTTCTAAGGGGATGGTTTAACGTCGTATCTCCCCTGGGGTTGCTCTCATTTTTTCATAAGGGATTTGTTTAGAATCTGAAAAGTTCTAAGAGAACTCACCAGTAACAGTTTCAGGACAGGCCACTCTGGCACTGAAAGAGTTCTGGGAAGGAACCTGGACCCCAGGCCTCTTGTGTCTCAGCCTTGGGCTGTTCCATGTAAGCCATGCCCACCATCAGCCCAGTCCTGGGCGCCTGTGGGTAAAGGAGAAACCCGTTTCCAGGTAAGTAGAGTCCAAGCTGGGACACACACAGCTGCCGATCAGGCAGTTCTATCTAACCTCAATCCACTCAGCAGCAAGAAAAGGGCATTTCACAGTGTGATAAAATCTGATTACCATGGCTCAGAGCAAGGGAACCACAGGTCCTTTGAAGAAAGTAATTGCTTAGCAATGTGGATTTTCTAAATAAGGATGTTGGGAGGGTTCCGTCGATGTCCTAATTTTAGGTGTCAGTGGCAAGGTAACTGGGGTGTTCGTGACTCATCTATCGAAGAACCTATGAGAGGCAGCGCCGCGTCTTAAAGCACTTTACCTACTGGACAAAGAAAGTTCCACAGCAGAAGTGTAAGGGAAAGTGTCCCACAGTGGTAAACGGGGCTCTTCTAGGGGCCACAGGAACGGTTTACTCATGCAAGATATTTAAAACACCCTGAACTTTGTCATCCGGCGAGGAGTGTCAGGAAGTATGAATCGATAGGATGAATCTCTCTGGGAGCCAGAATGCTGGTCATTGGACCAGCTCATTGTTTATGTTGACTGGTTTTCACTCGTCTGGGTGAGCAGGTCGGGTGTGGAGGACGCCCCGTCTGCTGCCGCTGTGCTCCGACCACACTGCCCCGGTGAGCTCGTGAACTTGCATTTAATCAGGGGCACGGGAGCCATTTTCTTTTTGTTTTCCATTGCTAAGAATGCCTCAGCAGCCAATAAACAAGCTTGCCGATTCGGTGACCTTGGAGAATATCCTCGAGGTCCTGGCTGAAAATTCACCCTCTTAGAAAGACCTCCTCTTCCCCGCTCGGTGTCAGCTGTGGCTGCCCCCCTTGGCACCACCGCGGCACCCTGAGCTTTTCCTTCCTCGTGCTCATCACACGGCGCTTCTCTTTTTAAATTTGCTTACTCGCTTGTTTGTGTCTCCTCCAGGATGTCAGCCTCCGAAGGCTGAAACCCGGCTAAGTGGCTCTCGGGGCCCATGTGACCAGCAGAATGCTGGGATCTCACACCTTAAATTCACACTTGGCTGAACTACAAGCTCTGACTCTAGAAAGGGGCTCCCTGATTTTCACTAGGTAACAAGTGGAAGCAGAGGCACGTGGAACATTGAGCTTTGTGGTATTTGATGTGCATCACAAGGCTTTATAAGCACACCTCTTTTTCACTTGTTACACACGTGCACATTAATGCGCACTATGTGTTCCGTGTGAGACGAATACAGACAGTTCCTTAAATCTACATTTTTTTCTGCATTTCAGACTTCACTTAAAATTTGGAATTAATGAGGTGCTGATTTCCTGATGCTAGGATTAAATGAAATAGAGAAACTCGAATCGTGCTCAGAAAAGGGAATCACTGGGTTAGTCCAAGTAACAAGAAACTTATTGTACTAAAAATACTGGCAATCTTCTGAACAAAATGACTCTAGGGAAACATAAATTAGAAGAAAAATGGAATACTCCCTACTTGTCTTTGTAACCAGATACACTGTACTGTCTTTCCCTCATAAACATGGGATCAGTAGGACTATTTTTCATGGGAGCCGCCTGTCCTTATGAAGATTTTTGTTAGCAGAAAATAAATTCATGCCTGCAAGCTACTCAACAGCAAAAGCAGTTTGGGGAAAATCTGCAAGAGGCGGCTCATGGCTCAGAAAAGCTGTGGAGATTTAAACGTGAGATTTAGTGGTATTCCCGTAAGAAAGTTGTACAAAATGTTCTTAAACTAAGATCAAAGGGCAAGCAGATACCATTGTTCAGCCCTCCGATGGCGCTTCCTTTGGTTGTCGTTCTAAGAATGGGTATAAATCCTTTTTTTAAACGTGCTGACTCATGGTTAGTGAGTTAGTTTCTTCCCTTAAGAGTTTCTCTGATTAGTGTTTACCTCTGAATAGGTTGGCTGCCTAGGGATATGAGAATCTTTCTAGGGGAAACAAGGAACGTGCAGCACTTTATTCAGCACGTGACAATTATGTTGTCTCCTGGTGTCTTCAGAGTCCTGGCACTTTATATATTGCATTTCACCTTTTGGTGCTGGGGATCAAATTCAGTCTCAAGTCTGCTAAGCACACAGTCTACCACTGAGCCACAGCCTCAGTCTAAAGTAATCCTCTCCAGAGGTACGTGTGCGTGTGTGTGTGTGCATGTGCACACGCATGTGTTATTAAAGGCAGTGTAAGAAGCTCCAAAATATGACCAGTTCTAACCTCTTGTGTCACTCCTGGCTATTTAAGAAGTAGAGTTAGAAAAGGACAATGAAGAGGATACTGTTTCTTGGCTAATGAATCTGCTTTCTGTAACCTTTCCCAGGTCTATCTTTTTGTCCCTGTTCCCTATCCTATGTAAAAAAAAAAAAAAAAAAAAAAAATTTTTTAAGGAGTACTTCTTTTTCAACTTAGTATAAAGTCATTATGATTTTATTTTTTTTCCCACTTTGAGTTTGATTCTGTTTTCCCACCCTCTCCTCTTTGCTGATTTTTTTTTCTTTTCTTTTTGAGACAGGGTCTCACTTTGTAGTACAGGCTGGCCCTGAGCTCACTATGTAGCCCAGGTAAACCTCAAACGCAGCAATCCTCCTGCCTCTGCCTCCTGAGTGCTGGGATGACAGGCGTGAGCTAGCACGCTTGGCTTTGCTGACTTTTATCCTCTTTCCATTGCTGGTGCTTCTAGTGGTAGAAAAAAAAGTAGGCAATATTTTCATCAGAAAATGGTTTCTGATAAGAAGCTTCTGTAAGTGTCTGAATAGCAGGAGTAGAAATCCATAGAGAAGCTCCGAGGACATGAGCCACTTACAGGGTCCTGCCCCCTGTAGACAGCTGGCGTCCATTAACCTGTCCCCTCCAACCTCGTGCTGGGTGGTGTCACCAGGGCCGAAAGGGGGACCGGCTGGTGTCCTCTCTTGTTTTGTGTTCTTTACAAAAAACCAGTGCACTCTGTTGCCCCTGGCTCCCTATTTTCACTCTCACCGTTGAGATCACTGTATTTATACACATTTTTTCTTCTCATCGGACCCTTAAGGTCCTGCTCAGCACCTGTCTCTTACCTCCTAGAAATCTGCAGGCCAGAAAAAAGTCCCCTGGAATATGCAAACGAGGTGGGAATCACCACCCCTTTAGTAAACATTAGGGCTGTGAGAGAGTAAATGCCGCTGACGCTCAAGATTTTGAGAACGCTGGATGTCTCGGGGCCAGACTTCTGCTTGTTGGTCTTCTGCCTCAAGCATTCCTCACCCATTGCTGACCATCACTGAAACTTACTGGGATTTTTGTTCAGTTAGCAGTGTTTTGACGATATCGTTTCTTATAGTTTTACTTCCTCCTTCCTATTTATTCACTTAAGCCTATGGATAAAGTTAGACCCCAGAGGCTAGCTGGGAAAACAGCCACGATATGGTATTTCTGACGTGATAAGTGCCACAGAACAGACAACTTCTTTGGGGTTAATTGGCTGAGTTGGTTTGGGATTACGGGCACATCCCTTACCATAGAATTAGAGCTTGAGAAGTCCGTGCCTGCCATGAATGCCACCCTGTCATTTTGAGTTTGGTTCATGCAGCCCCAAGCCCCTGCCGTGCGGGTGCACCTGCTGCTTGCTGGGAGACAATCCGCAGACCTGCAGAGAATCCTCATGTGTTAGCGTGACAGGGTCCTGGGTCAGGCATGAGTGGATAATTTAAAAAACACGCCAGGGCACAATCCTGAGTGGAAGGTGAGGAGGCCCAGCTCTCCTTGCGGGCCTTCTCTCAGGGACAGCGTGCTGTCCTAGAACCATGCTTTTAGAAAAGAAAATGCTGTGCACATCTATAAATATCCTCCTGTCGGGCACGCCAGAGGGCTGTGGGCCGCTAGGAAGGCAGCTGAATTGAAAACCACATTGCCTGAGCCGCATTGTTCACTGCTGTCCACAGGCAGCGATTCTCTTCCTGCCCTGCCCATCTCCGTTACTCAAGAGACTGGGGCATAATAGAGGTGGTATCTAAATTACATCAGCTCACGCCATGATGGTTCCCCACGGCCTTCTTATCTCCCGCACAGTCCCAGATGGCCGGCTCCAAGATTCTCCTTCAGACATTTTTGCAGAATGAGGTTCTGGTTCCTATGGGAGAGTCTTCCTGACTTTCAAAGTCGCGGCATACGCCCTTGATCCTGGGTCCCGATAGATGGCGGGGACTGTCCTGGGGTGAGATGTCCTCGCTGGGGGTTCAGTCACATTGTTTTCTCATCATCAGGGAGCTCCCTGTGGGAGGGGAGACCACAGTGGAGTCAAAGCAGGCGGGGAGGGGGGGAGGTGCCCGCGGCCCCGGCTGTACTCGGCACCGACCTCTGATATCCGCCACTTTCCTTCTTATCTCTCTCACCACTGACCCTTTCGCCTTGTTCAGAATGTGACTTCCAGCCCGAAGCGTCCGCGTTTGTTGGTCGCTGTTCCTGTGTTTACAGTCTTGTTGGTTTCCTGTACATGAACATGAGCTGCAAAGGAAAAAAAAAAAAAAGAATTCTGACTTGTGTCTCGGCAGAATATGAGCTCACTGCTGCTGGCATGAGCTGTCTCGTGCGCTGACGAGGCCAGGAGGCGTTTCATGACTGGCTTGGATTATTCTCAGAGACCACTGATTTGTCCTTCCGTGCTTTTAAATTGATGAGTTACACTGAAGTAGTCCAAGAGCTGTGTTTGTAAACTAGAAAATGAAAGGCTTGAAGTCCTTACTTGACTTTATATTTTCCAGATTTTATTTGTCCACACGTCTGTGTCAGAGTAAGTTAACCAGAGAGAAGCCGTGCCTCCCCTACAAACAGAATAGATTTTTAAAGAGTAGTTTTAGGTTCACAGCAAACTGAGTAGAAAGTTCAGAGATTTCCAGCGTCCCCAGCCCCCTAACCAGAGTGGTGCATTTGCTACACTGGATGGAAGTTTATGTGACGGCAGCCTCTTGACACTGTATGTGTCCTAAGGGTTTGGGCACATGGACAGTGGGAGGTCCTGGCCAGGTAGTATCACACAGAGTGGTTTCAGAGCCCCCCAAATCCTCTGAAAATGTTGTCCATTGAACGGAGAGGGGAAAAAAATTCAAAATATATTAAAATTCAAAATATGCAGCGGTAGGGGAGAAAAATCATAAAATACCTTTGTTGATGTACTTTGTCTCTGTTTTTATTGCAGTATATAAAAAAGTACTTTTGATTGTTTATGACAGCACAGAGCCTTAGTTTATGGTGCTTCCAAATGTTGACAACAAATCCATCAGAAATCCTCCTTTTTTAAGCCTAGGAGTTAAAAATCTTTTTCTCCTGCACATACTTTCACCGAGGCGTCTGTCACCATAGTGCGTAGACAATCCCTCAGGCAGAGGCGGGAGTGATTAAGTTTCGCCCTGGCTCGTGCCCTGTCTGATCCATGCTCTGCAGGATGGGGGCACTGAAACCAAGGAGCCTGAAGAGTGAACGAGAATTATTGAAATTGTATGCTTAGAAATAATTGAATTTGGGGGGAAGTTTTAGAGGAGGAATTAAAGCTTTTTCTTCCCTTTCTGAAAATGTACTGTATATTATTAAAATTTACTGTAAATTTAGGAGAAACTCTGTTACACACACACACACACACACACACACATCTTGCTGGATCTATGGGCAGAATGGCAGGAAAAGGGAACTTTTCAAAGACCTCCATAGGAGAAACTATTTAGATGGGAGTAAAACTAAATTAATTGAAACTCCATAAATCCAGCAGTCTTTGTGTTAATATACAGAATAGGCTTAATATACTTTTAAGCTGCTTTCTATGAAAAAGGGCTACTTGGGTTACTGGTAAATAAGAAAATTCAATAATATAAATAAGAAACATGATTATTCTAAAAAGTGCTATGGAACATATAGCTAGCAATTACTTGGTGATATGTTGAGAATTCATATTTCTTTATGAATCTTGTACAGATGAGACATTTCATGAAGTTTCCCCATCTTTCTTTGGGTCTCTTACTCATCACAGTGGACTGAAGCTCACTGAATTCTAGGTAAATTTCTAGTCCTTATATCCCAGTCCTCCCTCTACCTGCACAAGAGAAATGTCTTAAAATTAAGGAAGAGTTTGGGGGCATGGCAGTATCAGTGGATCCTGGAAATTCAATTTTGTTCTTTCCACAATGTGTGATTGAGCATGTGCTATGACTTGTGAAGTTGTTTGATCTACTGTTAACAAATGCGCATGTGTCTTTGTTGTAGGAAGTGCAATCCAACATGGCGGCAGGGATGTAGGTAGCATCCAGTGGATGTTCATGTTTCTCTCTGTCTTTATATGCTCTTTCATCATAGTTTTGGTGCCTTTGTCCTTGATCCAGCAGCACATTTCCCATGCATTGCCATGTGTTTTATACCATAAAAATCAGTCATTGCCCTTTTTATGTTTAAGTAGTTTGCTTTCTTGTTGGTAGTAAAAGGTGTTTGTGGACTTTTAAATACACAGCACAGGAAAGAACTCAATTAAGCTTCCGGAGGCTTACGGTTAGTGTCTAGTGTTTGTAGTGTCCTTTTTTTAATATCTTGTTCAAGATCCTGGACCTAGGTCCTAATTCTCTTTTCCTTGTGCATAAAATGTGAATATTGGGCTACATCAGTATTTTCTCCAAAGTCGTTCACGGAACACTACTTTTCCAAAATGTTCTTAAAAAAAAAAAAAAGAGCATAGAAACACTTAATACTGTATTATTCCTGGCTTTAAGATTTAAATGTCTATCAGCATAGTAAAGCTGTGAGTAGTCTAGCAATAAAGAAGCCTGCTAACTTGTGATACTTTTCTTGGAGCTTGTACTGCTCTGTAACCCCTCTGTGCTAGAATCCCTACACCCATGGCCACCTCTGACTCTTCCCTGGTTGCCTTTATAGAGCCAGGCAGGGGCCCAGGAGGCTGCCTTTCCAGCTGTTGCTGCCCTTCTGCTGTTGACCCCTGACTGCTGTTCTTCCCTCCCTCCGTCCCTCCCTCCCTCCGTCCCTTCCTTTCTTCCTTCCTTCCTTGTGTGGTCAGTGGCTTTGTCCTGCTCCAAGACCAGCTTGGCTGCTGAGCCTCCTACCACCACGCCCTCATTCCTTGCATTCAGTCCCTAGTATTGGAAACTCTTGCAGGGTCTCTCTTTTCCTGGTTTGACCTTGTGTTAGTCAGCTTTCTGCTATTATAACAAATACCCAAGAAAATCAACTTAGAAAGAGGAAAAAAAAATCAATTTTGACTCAGAGTTTGGAGCTGGCACTCCACCATTGATTGTCCTCCTTGTTTTTGGGCTTGTGGTGAGGCAGTACAAAAGGCAGGGAATACATGGTGAAAGCAGAAAGGGTCAGGTCCTGTGCAAAAAGCACAAGACAGGAAGAGGAAGGAGCAGGGTCCCTTTATCTCCTCCAGTTGTACACAGTCTTAGTAACATTCACAGCGCCTTAAGGGCTCCACCTTTTCCAACAGTGCCAGGCTGAGGACCAGGCCTTTAACACATGGCCCTTCTGGGGACAGTTTAGTTCTAGGCTATAGCAGACCTTGACAACATGTCTCCTGTGCTTTCACCTTAAGGCCTCACTTGTCCTAAGTGTGGAATGTACGGAAGATGTTTGTGAGTGGTTTTTTATTGGATGAGAGAACCACAGGGTCAGGTCTTCTTAGGGTCAAGGCTGCTCTTTGCAGTTGGGCCTGGTTTTAGCCCTGTATTTAATTTTTTACATTTAGTTTTGAAAATTATACTACGAAGAGGCAGACTCCTTTTTTAAAATTTGACATCGAACCTCCAGGGTCCTTTGGGTTGTTAGTGACCCTGTTGGCATCTTGTTTGTGAAGACTGAAGTTTTAAAGATTAGATCCTGCTGGCCAACAGCACAATGATGCTACCATGGGTTCCTGCTTTAAATTTGGGCCTTTGGGTCGGGGACAAGTCCAAGGACTTGGGAAAGTGGGCTCTCATCTACCCCCAGCTCGCCTCTGATTCTCACCCGAGTGTTCTGTAGCTTAGATATTGCTTTTTTTTTTTTGTACAACATTGTAAACACTGTATTTCTTTATGACCTTTTGCCTTAAAGAATGGCTAATGACATTTAGTGTTCCATTGTCTCAGCGTGCCAAAAACTTAAGACTTTTATAGCTGCAAATACAGTAGATAGTAAGAGAGAGGAGAATTTGGAGCTTGCGGAAAATAATGAAAATTTAAGGTGTGTCAACCAAATGTTCCCAGTAGCACTGAGTCTCACTTTTGTTTCTGAAGTTATTCGACCACCTCCTACCTGCCTGCCTTGCGTTGTCCATGCCGGCTCCTCTGTCTGTCACTCGCTGAAGCTGCTCTGCTGAAGGCCGCTAACAGCTGTCCCGAGCTTCCTGCTCTTCTCCACACCCCTTGATGGCGCCGGCACTCTCTAGCCTGCCGTCATGGTGGGCATTTTCTGGATCACAGAAGAAGGTTCAGAAGGGCTGCCTGTGGCAGACGCCCCGTCCAAGGCAGGGAAGGAGGAGGCGTGGGGAGACACTGTGGTCGTGGGCAGGGTGACGACAGGCACGAGGCTGTCCTCGGGCAGCCCGTGGATAGGGGCACCTGCAGCCAGAGCGCTCAGAGAGCCCATTCGCTTCTGCGCTCGGTTTTTGCCTCTTTTCCTACCTGTCTCTTCTGACCCAGCCCATGAGCTATGCTCCCGAATCCTACACTGCATCACTTCGCAAGCTTTCTTGTTCTCAAAAATGAGGAATTTTTGTCGGCCCACGCTTCTGCAGAATTCAAGAAAATTCTGTAATGCAGATTCATGAGTCAGTAAAAAAAAAAAAATGATAAGGAAAAAACCCAAAACATATAAAACCAAGTAATATCAACTTTGACTTATTAGATTCCATTCATATCAGTTTTACTGTCTGGTTAAATTGCCATCAGCCTGTCTGAGTCCCTCCAGTTCTGTATATTTCTGTATATATATAGGGTAGAAGCAGATACATTAACAAGCAGGTTCTTGGATTGACCCCTGGGCCAACAGGGGGAGTTGGGATATGAGAATATGCATTTTCTGGGCAGTCCAGGGGATTGAGCATAGCCATTTATTTGTTTGTTTGTTTGTTTATATTTGGAGACAACGTCATCCCAAGTTGCTAAGTTGCCCTGTCTTGGCTTGAAATTGCAATCCTCCTGCCTCAGCCTCCCAGAGAACTGGGATGACAGGCATGTGTCACTACACCTGGCTGGGAATCTGTATTTTCATGGGGTTTCTGGATGATGAGGGAGAGGACAGCTTTGAGGACCGCAGAGCTAGCTCCTCAGGCTTACGTTTAACCTCTGCGCCTCTTCTACGTCCAGTTCACTGCCAGCCTTAGTGTTTCTGTTCCGAGGATCTCCCATTCCCATCGCCCCACCTTCCCCATGGCTCCCAAATTCCCCAGACGCGGTCTTTGTGGTCCTTGGCCTTGACATCCGCCCGGCCTCCCTGTCGCTGATCCACTGTGGTGTCCCCGCCGGCTCAGGCTTCCTGCAGCACAGGTGTGATCTGTCCCCCCTTCCCTGGATCCTGATGGGCTGCGCAAGAAAAGGAGCCAGAATCCCTCTGCCTCCACCCCTTCGGCTCCCCCCTCCCCCCTCCCCTCCTCCCCTCTCCTCTCCTCTTGCAAAAGCTGTTCTGCCAACTGAGTTCTGCCCCACGGTTTCAGCCCCCTACCTGCCATTTCTACATGCTGCATTTTTTTTCTTCCTTTTTTGAGACAGGGTCTCGCTTTGTAGTTCAGGCTGGCTCTGAGCTCACTATATAGTCTAGGCAAGCCTCGAACTCAGCAATCCTCCTGTCTCTGCCTCCCGAGTGCTGGGATTACAGGTGTGAGCCACCATACCCGGCACTGTGGTATGTGGTATTGATTGCTGGTGGGCGTGAGTCACCACGCTCAGCATTGTATGTGGTTTCCGGGATCAAACTCAGGGCCTTGCGCTTGCGAGGCAGGCGCAGGAACCACTGAGCTAACCCTCCGGCCCCATGCTGCATATTTTAAACCCAGCCCCAGGGCCGTCTCCTCCACGAAGCCTGTCTGAAACTTGCCGATGTGCCCCCTAAACTCTGGCCGGCTCGGTGGAGTCGGTGACAGGAGATGCTGTGAGTGCAGAGAGCCCCGGAGGGGCGTCCTGGCTGCTGATGGCTGGGACCTCGTCCTCCCGTGCCGGCTCTGCCGCCCTCCGGCTGCGTGAAGCAGCCTGTTCTCTTCGACATCAGCTTCTCCGCTTCCCTGATCTTCGGCATGTCCTCCCCTCCCCAGGTTTCCCAGCACGGCACCTTCTTCGGTACCCAGTGAATGCTCAGTGGGTGAATGAAGGTCAGACTCCTTCATTCTTTTCCAACATCTTTTTCTGCTCTCACCACTGACAACATCAAAGTGTTGAATGAGAGAATTATAAACTGCAGGTCTTGTGAAGATAGAAATCTCCTGTAAACAGACGTGGGTTTGAAAAGAGGTTTCCTTTCTCATTTCCGGGTTTATTTTCTATGATTTTTTTCGATGGTTGGGGAAAAAGAAGGCCTCAGGAAGATGAAATATGATTTTCCTCCTATCTGATGTCATTATGCCTTTAATAAGTATTAACAGGAGTCAGAAAGAAGTTGCTGCTGAGGCTAAATTTACATTTCCTGCTTGCGCCAGGCAGAAAGCGTGCCTGCGAACAGGCACGACTCCTGCAGGTGCTGCTGTGAAATACTTATCTTGTCAGCTCCGGCTTCGGGCTCCCTGGCTTGGCTTACGTCCTGAAGGTGTTAGGCATTCTGTTTACATAAGGGCCGAGGGAGTGACATCATGTCTACTGGAGCAAAGTCATTTAGTTCCCCACGAGGCAGCAGGGAGCATTTAAAAACTGAAAACAGATCAAAGCCATGGGCGTGGCTGAGATATCCCTGCTCGGACAGGGTGGTCCCCGGTTGGTTGCCCGAAACAGATGTGTGTTCAAGCCTCGCTGTATTTCCAGACCATTGGCAAAATGGATTGGGCAGAATTAAACTCCAAGAAGCCTATCCAGGGAGGATCCAGGGAGCAGGTTTAGGGCTGCTTCAGTGAGTGCAAGTGCTTCCAAATAGGCTGGAAAAAATGTCAAATCAGAGTAAGCACGTACAAGATGTGATGTTTCTCTCTTTATAGCCTGTTATAAAAGTTGTTTAAAATTAAACAACTTTGCAGTACTTAAATTATGTCTAGGGAGACAGGTAGGTCCTGGAATGGAGAACTTTTTTCTTCTTCCTTATCCCACTTAAATTTGCTCTCCCCACCAAAGTATCTGAGACATAAACACATTCACTTCCATGATGCATATTAGAGTTAGGGTGGAGAAAAGAGGGGAAGACAGAGTTGACACGGGTCCCGGAAGTAGCAAATCCAGATGTCTTTCACGTTCTATTCAATGGAAATGGAATATGAAAATAAAATGGAAGGGAAATACGGAAACAATTTCAGACTCATAATTCTAAATCCTAGCAAGTGATAATCTCATGTTTTATTTTAGTTTTTGTAGTGCTAGGGATTGAACCCAGGGCTGCACGTGTGCTAAGCATGTGCCAGTGATCTGTCCTGCCAGCATATAGAGAGTATGTTATACCTCCTAAACGTGTGGGCCTGGAGAGAAGGTCTTATTGTCTGACATATTTTTGCTTGGCCATTCCTCCCCAAGTAAGTTATCTAGACTTGACATGGTTTTTATTTTGGTACAGTGATGAAGAGGGTGGTGTTTACTGTTCTGTGTTTACGGGGTTGGTGGATGTGGCTTTTGAAGTACCCATGGCCTCCTTTCCTAGTTGGCCGGCTCTTGTTGGTTGGAAGCATTTCCCTCGCATCTGTAGGGTTCATTCTAAGCTCTTCTCTTTTCCTCTCCTCTTGTTGTTGGATAACATGAGAAGCTCTTTTCTGGGACAAAGAGATGGAGCATCACTGTGCTATCCTCACAGAGAAGCTTTGTTTTCGGGCCAGTTTTTCTTTTTTCCTTCTTGGCTTTAGTTTTTGGAGGGTGGCAGGTGCTGGATCTGCCTCTGAGCTTCAGCCCAGCCCCAGCCCCTTGAAGCCAATGTAAATGCTCCATCGTATCTCTCGATGGGTCCTTGCCCGTCTCATCTAGCACGGTATTTTCCAGGCCTTTCTGGGGTTTAGGGCCTGGCTCATAGGAAGCTGAACTCAGAATCGAAACTTTTCCTGAGGTGCCACTAACATCACAAACCACAGAGACTACCGGGATAGCCCTGTTGACACTACAAAAATAAAATATGTCACCAGAACATTGCACGGAGATGAGGAACTTATTTCCATGATTCTCTAAGGTCAACTCTGGTACACGCTTTTTCCTACTGGGCAGCAAACATGTTTTACCAAACTCTTACCTAAGTGCTTTTTGTTTACAATTCCACAATGAATTCCTGGCTCTCCTTCACATAAATATTGTAATTTACTTCCGTGCCTTTGGGAGGGAGCAGATTCCAAATTGTGAAGGGTCTTTTAACTTTTCCCAATATTTTATTGCGAAAAATTTTGCAGCCAATATATGTTTTTTTCTTACTACAGATCTATTCTTTGCTTATTTGTGGAATCCATATTTTTTGTTTGGTTTTTGGTCATTTCAGGGAAGGCTATAAACTTTAGCACACTACCATCTCTTGTATGTCATTAAAGTTCAATATTTACATTTTGCGGGGAGGAGGGGG
>PVIC010029330.1:0-22664 GCA_004025085.1 Thryonomys swinderianus
AAAAAAAAAAAAAAAAAATTCCTAGCAATAAAATTAAAAAGCACGATATTTTAAAAGGATAAACATGAGTAAAATTGTTCTGTTCTCTTTTATAAAGCTTTCGTTTTTTTCGCTTAAAATCTCTCTAACTTCCCAAAAGGTCTTTATATTTAAGACAAATTCTGAATGAACATAGCAAAAGAACTAGAAAATATCAGTTTGCATATGCCCTGGAGTCATGTATTTTTAACCCTGGAGATGAGTTTTGGGGGCTTCTTCTGGGAAACCATGGCTATATTTCTGCCCATTCTAAGCTTTAGATGTTTGTGAGAACAACTTGATCATTTTTCTTTCAGATTCTCCTGCTAGGCATCTTACAGTTAGTTTTATGTTTAAACCAACACCTTTGCTGAGAAACACATCTTCATTGGACCACACCTTTGAAGTACAATATGTTTGATGCCCATAGAGTTAAAATATATATGTTTCCAACTCTTTCGAACCTACATTTTTCTTTTTTTGTGGTGGGTGGTACCGTGAATTAAAACATCTTACCTGACACTGTGTTCTTCTGAACTCAGTACGGAATAGCACACTCCCATACTTCCATGACTCCCACCCAGCCCTTTCACCTAAATGAGTGCTTAAAATAAATTTTAACTTGCTAAACACAGATAAAAAATTAGAGAAGACAAAACTTTTTATCTAATATTCTCTTTCCCTTGATCAGCATTTGACATCAGTCTTCAACCTAAAATATTTTTAAAACCTTCAGAAATATCTGCACAGACAGTGACAGACTCAGAAATGACTGCATTCCGAAGGGGTAACATGAAGATTCAGAGAGTAAAAGAATGAGACTGGTGAGGACAATTCAAGTTGAGAAAGGCTAAATGTAAAAGAAGTGGTATTAATTTCATTAAAAAATTAAAACATTTTGTATTGGTGCCTTCAAAACCTTATTTTGTCATTAAGCCTGTAATATTAGTTACAATGCTGGAGAGACAATATTTACCACTAAATTTTAGCAAATGGGGACCCAAATGAGGCAATGAGGAATAGCGGCAACGTTTTCATGCTAGGACTTGGAAAAAAAATTGAAGAAAAACTGAGTCATAAACACAGATATTTGATAGGAAGGAAAAGCATTAGGAATTTTAAATTAAGGAGGAATTTTGTTGAGTTTGGAGTATAACAAAGCAGAGAACCTTAGCGAGATCAGAATGTAAGACAACCAAGAACACAGGAAGGATTATTCCAGTACATTTCTCTTTTCTTAAGAAGTGAAAGTCTACTTTCAGCAGGACAGGGTATTGCCATTCACAGAAAATAACCAGGACTGCACAAAAGAGCATGCGTAACCTGAGACTGTTAGACACTGTCGTTCAGATTTAATAAAGAGGAGGCATCCCCGTATAAGGCTAGGCTTCTCCCTCGTAAACCATAATCACTGAGGAAAATAGACACTTGGAAGACCTTGTGTGAGATACTTTTGATATATGTGATGAGTAGTGATTTAAGTAAGTCACCTATGTGCATCTATATACATCCACATACATGTGTATATTCACAATTATGAATGGCGTCACTTCTATTTTGAAATTTGTCATTTTGAGTAGAAGGAGTTCACACTCTTCAAACTAAATGGAAGCATTCTCCAGGGTAGCAGAAAAAAACAAATCAGTGCACACCTTACGCTAATTTTACAGCTGGTATAATTGCTTTGGAGACAGTCATAGACCAGCCTCCACACTGAAATGTACTGTTACATTAAAAAGAAATGGCTAAGAAACAATATACCTAGAACAGAGAGAGCTCATCACAGAACATGTTTGGTTTCTTTTTAGTCCCAGGGGGCCGGCTACCAACTGTCATTGTTAGGACCCCTTTATGACATGTACACACATCCCTACAGATGGCATAATAGCAACTTTGGAAAAGAAGCTAATGCACCTCCAAACATCAAATCACAATTTAAGACTAATTCTGAGGCAATAACATAAATATGAATGAGGCTCACTTGCCACCTTGTTCATTTCAAAAATAATCTCAACCAAAATCTCTCCCTAACAAAACTTGGCTCTCTCATCTAGAGCTAGAAATAGGAAGGAAACACGAGAGGAAATCTCAAAAACACATTTGTGAGACAACACATCAAAAGCCTAATTCAATAAAAATGGATATTAATTTTACAATAGATTGTGCATTTCCTAATGCTATAAAATTAAGCAGAACTGGAAATGAAATAAGACATCCTCTAGAACTTACCGACACATTTAGATAATACAAATGGTTTGGCTTGAAGATAAAAAAAAAAGTATTTAATACAAATGAAGGCAAACAAATCCTGGAACCAAAGGCAGACAGAAGGAATCTGAGCAAAGCCCCAAGTGCTCCAGGATATAAGATGGAAAAGGAGATGTTATTATTAAAGGAAAAACTAGCTGCAAAGCACTCAACTCATTGCATGACTGTAGTGAATAGAACAAACAAGAGGTTGGCTGCTTTGTGCTATTGAAGTGCCAAAGAACAAATCAAAGTAAGAAGAATAATGACAGAACCCTGGTTGAATTCATAGCACTTCCTATAGTACTAGTAGTTTGTTAGGGAGCTATAGTGAGAGCATTACTTTTAATGTCCACAAGACACCGAACACAGCTGCCTGTAAAGCCCCTGGGTACAATCATTCTATGAAGTTCAAACATCAGATATCATCACATATGACAGTAACAACTCCGAAATAGGAGCAAACTGATGGAGGATAAAGCAAGTGCCTCTCATATAGGGCGGTCTCCCTTGGTAATTGAAAACTGACAGTTATGAACAAAGAAGATGTGGGAACTTCATTGGATTACGGATACATAATAGAAAAACAAATAGTTATTTTGCCGAAGTGAAAGTAACTATTTAAAGCAAAAATCTAATTTTTTCAGGTGTCTGTCACCAGCTATATTGTATTTCATGTACTTCCTTATTTCCTAGTAGTGATAAGGCTAACTTGTTACAAGTTCGAAATTGCCTCTTTTTTAGGTCTGCATAATACAGAAAAGAGTCTCTTCTACAACATGAGGAGGATTAACTCACAAAGTATTTATAGATATATTTGCATTAGGGACACTGAGCATGCTGGATTTTTACTTTTAACATGTCATAATAATTGAAGAAATTAACCAAACAAATGAATTCTTTACTGCCTATGCATTCCTGCTGACACTAAGTGTGGCACTGTGCCAAGAATTGTAGTTTCTGTGGTCCCCATTTAAAATGGATGCTCTCAGGTTGCCTTGAACAAACTGTACTTTCTATGTCATAGCAATCTGCTCTGTAAAAGCTGGAGACTTCTAGGACTGAGTTTTCAACTGGACATTTCCTTCAAAATGCTTCAGATATACCTGACAATAAAACTACTAGTAATTAGAATGTCACCTATGTAATACCCATTAAACTCTGCTAACTGAACTATTTGTAGAATTTCTTAGTTATGATTTGATATATGATTTAAGAAATTGTTTCATATTGATAGAAGGCAAATAACAGTATGATTTTAAAACATTTTATTTGAAAAAGTTTTGTTAAAAGACAGTACTGCTAAATGCATTAAGTATTCTTATACAGCTGTGAAAAACTGATATTTATGTCTATATCTATCTGTGTGCATAATCTCCCTATTATCCTCATCCTAAACTCAGCATTATTTCCAAATATTGTATATAAATAGCTAATTTATATAATTCTTGAATTTACAAAAATAGGTCAGAAATGAAATCTGTGTATATGAAGGAATATAGGAGAAGATATATCTCCACTGTTACAGGAAGGTAAAGAAGGACAGTTTTTGTGTTTATCTAAGACAAATAACACAACAATACATGGCTCATTCATTCAGCAATCGGGGTATTCTATGCATTAACTGCTAAATCAGTATGTAATGCAATGCACTTTTCAAAACAAATTTATACTTGTCTAAATCATAACTTACTGTGGATCACCCATTTTGGCTAGAAAGCCCAGTCACCAGATTAAAAACAGGTCGTTTCCTGTCTGCCTGTCTGCACAGAATATTGATTCCCCAGAAATTCTCTTGGTGGCAACATAATCATTTATGAAAGTAACATTTATCTCAAGTACCACTGAGAAACTCTGGTTAACATTTTAAAAAATCTAAAAATATTTTACTCTTCTCTAAACTGAAACTGTTGGTTGTCATAATGTGCCTTCTCTTTCCTTAATGCACTTCTACTCCACAAACAATCTGTCAGAATGTGTCAGAATATGCCTGTTGCTCTAAAATGTCAGGCGAGTGAGGCAAGAGCATTAGATGTCACAGTGTTGTTCGTGTTTTCTTTCTTACTTCCCAGATTTTTCCCATTCATCAAGATCTGGCTCTGTTTCCATTTCATTTATTGAAGATGGCCAGCCTGAACATCTATGCATGTACCAAACATTATTGGATTATATTTTAATCTCATAGTGTATAGCTTAAAATTGCTCTTGAAATGCCATATCCAGAGGTATGCTTCCTTCTAGCCAGGCTAGTATTTGATAAATACATGTTTAATTTTGCATATCATCCACAACATGTGCAAAAAGCACTCACAAAGGCAATCTGTTCATTGGTTTAAATATAAGATATAAGAAAATACTCTTTTCATGACACCAACTAATGAGAAGGAAGACTGTACAAGGACATTAGAAATCCTAAGGATGTATTGTTATGATATTCAATATGTATTTGGGTACATACATTAAAACTGTCACTAACAAAGTAACATTTTCCCTATAATCTTAAACTTAGTGCAGACATCATGAAATCAGAAAGTTTCTTCCTTCTTGTGATGATGTCAGGGTTCACAAGCTTACAACTTCAAACTGTCTAGAGAATGACTTTCAAATGCCTTATCCTGACATTCAGTGTCATTTAGCATGTAGGTAATATTAAACTCTTTCTCATTTTTCTAATCTTCAATTTTCAACACACACACAACATGCTTTCATTCTAGCCAGGTCTCCGTTCCATCCCCTGAAGCCCAGGATGGTCTTTGATCCATGCTGTTCCCTTTTCTTGGAAAGCCCTTTATATATATCTATATCTCCTCTAAGGCTCTGATCAAACACCACCTCCTCTAGGAGTGTTCTGTTATTTCCAACAGTACAAAGAATCCTTTAACTATTTTAGAACTTCAGTGTGTTATGCAATGATTTGCACGGTGCTGTAAGTCATCTTCTTCTGCTTATGTCTGATAGGTGTACGGCCAAAGGAAAACTCATACAAACGTGTTCATGCTTGAGTATGCATTGGGTCATTCTTTGTTTGCAACGTCGTAGTGCCAAATATTGAATCGATGTTGAATATGTTTATCTCCCTTTCCATAACAAGGGAAGCACATAGCATTTGTTGTCTCATATGATTAGAACTCAGCTCTTCCCAAATATGTTCCATGAAAAATAAATCCTATTCCTTAGCTCTTGTGCATCTTCTACATACAACTAATACCTGATGGTATGCACAGTTAATAATTAATTTTAGGAAATACATAAGACTATTATGGCAGGAGGAAGGAAATCCCCCTAGAAAGAAACCTGGAAGTTTATGTATTTTAACTTGATTATCTTGGAGCCTTTTATTTCTTTATTTGTTGTTTTGCTTTTCCTAGAATGCAACCTCCTTGGGCAAGTCTGCAATAACTTCTTTCAGCTCTTTCTGATGCTCAGTTCCTCCTGTGTTACTCCTATATGGCTACACCTTACCTTCATTCTCTCAAGTTTATTGCACCGCTTTAAGGTTCTTCCTCTTACATATCTGCATACTGAATTTCTAGCCACCCTTCTACAAACCCTAAACGTTGCCTCTGACAGGTTCTTTAACTTGAACTTCCTTTGTGTTCCTCAGCATCCAAAGTTATAGTACAATACAATGTCCTACCATTACTATGTATTTTACTCTTGTCTACAGTTCTTAATTTGTGTGAGAGTATCGTTGTGCAATGACCAAGTGATCTGAAGTGCCCAGAGTATTGAAAATTCTCTAGGAATTAAGGTGATACTTGTGATTTTCTTTTGGAAGAGTAGATTGATAGTAGTTAGGTTCACTTTGAGGCCAAAGGTAAAAAGAAACTGGATTTATCTTCAGGACATACTCATAGATGAAATAAATAGGTCACAGATGTGTAAATACTGTGTCTTTTCTCTGGTATGAGAAACTGAAATTGTAAATGTGTTCTAGAATGCATGATTGATATCGTGAATAGTAAATATTCAAAGGAAAATGGGGTTTAGGGGTAAATAATGGGGAAAGAAAAAAATTGATAGTAAAAAGGAAACAAGCCTATATATATATAGGGGTGGGGTGTGGGGGTAGGGTGGATAGAGGAAGGGGAAAAAATGAGAATTAAGTTGTGTCATATGCTTGTACAAATTCTCAATGTGGAGTATATTAGGGATGTGTATATATATTATATATACATATATATATATATTATATATAATGTTCCAATAAAATGTACCAATTTAAAAAAAAGAAACTATGAGAAAAAGATTCTGAAGATAAACTGAATTTTTGTTATGATTTTAGTGATATGATATTAAACTGACCATAAATCTAGAAAATTACTTTGCATCAGTGATGAAGTTTACAATCTCTTTATGCTTGAAATTCAAGGATGGTCACTTCTGGATACATATTTAAAAAAGAAAACACATGAAATCAGCATACCAAAGAGATTCTTGAATGTTCATATTTATTGTAGGACCATTAACAAAACTAAAATGTATAATCAATCTAGGAGACCATCAACAAATTAATGCATATAGAAAATATGCTACATATGTGCAAGGAAATATTATCCATCCATAACAAAAAATAAAATTCTGTCATTTACAACAAAATAATGAACTCTAGGATGTTCTGCTGAGTTAAATAAACCAGATAGACAGATACTTTTATTATCTCTCATATGATGAAGTTAAAAAAATTTTGAGCTAAATGTAAAATAGTAGTTAGTGGAGGATAGCAAGAGAGGTGGTGGAGGTTGGAAAAAAGGAAGATGAATTTGATTAGTGCATGTCCTATGTATGTTGAAATATTAAATTGAACCCCATTAACATTTACAGATAATATATGTTAATTAATAACTTTTAAAAATTCATTAAAATAAAAGTTAAAAAAAATCATAAAAAGAAGGAACACATTTGTAAAAGGTGAAAGAGAATAAGAGATATCATATCAATGTATTTTAAAAATGTCTATTCTTTCCTATCTCTTAAAATATTACTTCATGAAAAAATTATTTATAAGTTGTGTGACTTACCAGAAACAAAGAAAAGACAATTTCATGCTGCTTCTCTTAAAATATGTTTAAACAGTTATATCCTTGTACCCATTTGCTGTATTATCTCAAAAAAGTAGAACAATATTTCTAATTTACAATTCACACAGTAACATCACTGATGAGCTCCCTCTTGTGTGCGCATGCCCCATATGACAGTACCACTGAAATTCACGTGTTGCCTCGTCACATCGTGACCACACCCTTTTCCCCAGACTGTGCAGCTCTCACAGTACTCTTTGCTGTTGAGCTGTCTATTTCCTGGTAGTTCTTCTACTCTCTGGTGCTCTTCCAAGTGTCCTTTTCCATGAGTCACTCTTTGATAGATCAGCATGAATCAGTTTTATCTTTCACTGTTTTTCCATTCTATGTGCCTTACAGCATACACATCAAACTAGGTTCTAATATAGATATGTGTGTAGGATCTGTCTCGACTCTAAAAATGTGGAAGTTTAAATGAGGAACTCAATAGTTAGGTATCTCCAGACTGCCTAGGAATTTATCTGTGGATGGTAGAGAAATAATTCATTGATATACATGGGTTAAAAGAATATTAAAGGACTGTTCAATAAATTCTGCTACTCTGAACGAGTCATATGATATGCTAGAGCAGTAATGTCAATTAATTTAGTATTTTCAAAAATCTATCTCTTTTTGATAACCAGTAGTTGAACTCAGGACCTTGTGCTTGCCAAGCAGGTGTGACACCACTGAGCTAAATCCCTGGGTATTTTCAAAAATATTACTTATATTAAGTTCTCCAATTTATGTGTCTTTTGAGAAATGAGAACTTCCTGAACTTATTATTCAATGGATAACAAACTGGTCAGAAAGGGAAAGAAAGATTATTCACTGCCAAATGATCTCATATTATAGTTCACTAGCTGACTCTGCAGAACTGCAAGGTGCTTTTAGTTTTATAACGACCTTTAATCCCCCTAGTTGGAAAAGTACTTAATTTCTCCTCTATGTTTATTTTGAAGTACTCAGAAATAAAAAAAATTGAAATAAATTGACAAAATTATAATAAGACTAGTAGTAAATAGAAATTTCTGCTGGGCTGTGAACAGAAATAGCTTCTATTTCCTTCTCAAAAGGCTCTTTGCTTTATCTAAGCCCTATTTCTATTTCAGGATACCTCTGCTGATTTTTTTTTCTCACCATATGTTCTATGTCCTGTGCCTATAGAATCTTTTTGGGATAGTAAAATAAAATATGATTTTATTTAGCAAAAATCCCCAACACAAAAACCTTTAGCCATGGGTCAATTCTTAGCCACATTTGAATATTCAGTATAAATCCAAGCGTGCTTATCAAACTGACCTTCTTACTGTTCCTGTTCTATTGGTTCATTTGCCTTTGTTGGACCATTGCATTTATAAAAAGAACTTCTGTGTGTAGCTTCATGTTTTTTTAAAGGGCAAAGATATCACCGATCCTAATCTCTGCTCTGTGTTTTTCAGAGCAGAGCTGAGCAATTTCCAAAAGGTCCAGCTCACTTTGAGGGTGAGAAGGAGTAGAAGGGGGGCTGGGCAAAAGGGCACCCTTTCTACCTACCTTCACCCTTCCGCACTAGACACAAACAAAATTAGACTCTGAAAGGGGCCAGCGAGTAAGGTCCCCGGGCCCCATAGGTGTTCTTCAGTATCTGCAGCTGCGGCTTCCACGAGGCTGCTGCAACTTGATTCTAAGTGGCTCTGAAAGGCCGCTGAGGAGTTTGTGTTAGCCAGAGGCCACGAAAGCTGCCATCTCCGGCTGAGTGATTCTCTGTTCAAACTGGGCAGAAGCCCAACTGGAACAGAGAATCTGTTTTCTTCCCTTCAGTTTCAAAGGGCACATTTCTGTTTGCTCCTTCATGTGCAGGAGTAAACTGAGAGCAAAAATATACATTTATAGCAGGAATCATGCTAATTATCATACCAAAGTACCACTAAGTACCAAAATAGTACTGATAAGCAAGTATATGGGTGTCTGAAAAATGATGTATTCTTAAGAAAATTCTTTTTGAGAAAGTGCACAGTTGTCAGAAATGATTAACAATTAAGAACTAAATGCTTTCAATACAAAACTGACCCAGAGCTCTCTGGCTACGCTCCAATTCATACATCCAGAGATATACACATCCTTAAGATGTCTTCCTCACCACATTTTCGTGGTAGCTAAATGTTCTACATTTGCACTATTTCCTCTATCCTATTTCTATTCTGTTATTTTCTCTTCCTCTTTCTAAGGTACCTATGGACAAGCAAAGCAGCACACACACATACACACACACACACAGAGCCCACAATTCTGGAGAATTTCTTACATTATACCAGACATTCTTGTAACAATACTCTTCCCCAGCTTTGCAGTTTTGGCAGTGCGATGCCAAGTTCACATCCTGGACCAGGCCGCCTCGGAGTGGATGTCTGGGCAGGCTCCCAATAAAGCTGAACAGCTTCAGCATCATTAGTGGGATGATGGTGTTTCAGGCCTCTTCCTTTCGTTCCTCTTTAGTTTACTATCAGTGCCACTGAGCTTAATGAACCAGAACGCCTGCTCATGCATTAGAAACGGAGAGGAGCATTCTGCCCTGGAAAAATAATGCTATGTTCTTTTTTCTACAGCAGACCTTCCTAGCAACATTACTGGGAAAGAAAGCATGAGAATAGATATGAGGAATATCTAACAGAGGAATGTGAAATAGAAAAGGCCTTGTAAAACTTTCAAATAAAGAATGCACAGATTTGCAAAGGTAGAGTCTCCTCATAAAGAAAGTGTATTCATAACAAAATTAATTATTACCAATACTAGCTGTTGTTATGAAGTGATAATTAGAATTGCATGAGTGCATTAGTTAATATAAACTCAGAAGCGGCTACCATGTAAGAACTGTGCATAAGTATTTAATCAGGTAGGTATATGAGATCTTCCATTTGTATGTTTCACAGGAAGTCTAGTATTGTAAAGAAATTAAGCACTGACTTAGAAGTAAAAGCAAACCCATATTGCTGAAACTATTAAATTAATGAAAGGATGTAAATTTTGTTTTCCTCCACAATCAGAACATCGACAAGCTCCATTGTTGCAGGGATAAAAGCCGGAATATCACTTTCAAATCAAGGGACAATCCTATGGGTGATAAGAATCATAGTGATTTATTAAGAAATAGGAAATGTTCTGCACTTCGGGCCCCAGACTTTGTGGCGTGTGAGAAGTCCCTCTAATGTGCGACGTCACGGCGGCCTGGCTGTCCCGACCTCGCCTAGCAGACTCTGCTCACTGTCAGGTTCAATCACTTTACTCAGCGCGTGTCCGTGATGGGGACGTGGGAGACCAGCTAGTCCACACAGCCAGGTTCCTCACCCGCATTTTTCCCTACGCAAGCTTCGCTGTACCCCAGGAAATGGGCAGCTGACCTACAGAGAGGCCCTCTGAAGAGACATCGGGCCTCCCAAGAGCAGGCGTTTTTAATAGCAGCCAAAGCACAAGAAGACAGAATGCAGGAATCAGAAAGAGAAAGTAACAGGGGGAAAGATATACCGCCTTATCTTGTGATTTTGCTTCCCTCTTTTAGTAAACAAGTTTTAATCAGCCTTTCCTCACCGACAAATGCACTGCACAGTGCTTGCTGATTTTCCCGACATTTAGAGCCTCTGAAAACCATTCAGGGCCCTTCCTCATAGAACCTGTGATTTTCCCACAATCATTTTCTATAATTGTGCCACAGAACTAAAAATACAAATGACACGAGAAGTTTCCCCACAGTGAGAGTCACAAGCTCAGCGCAGGGCTGAATCGCCATCTTCGAGTTCGGGAACTTATATCCAGGTGGGAAACGCACCTTAGCCTTCCTCCAGGCTGTGCTGGGGAGGACATCGGGCCTGCCGGACGGTCACCAGTAACTGCTGCCAACTGTGGCTGTAAGCGAGTAGGTAGATAAAACGTAGTATCGTATTGAAAATAAATGTGATCAGAAATGTAGCTGGTTTAGGATAATTGAGAAAGTCGTGATTACCCTGCAGTGTGAGCACGTCTGAACCACACCGAGGCTACAGAAAGCAGTTAAGAGATTTATCAGCTTTATTTAAACTAATCGTAGGTCTAGCTCTCCTCTTTTTTTGTCTTGCATCATGCAGCAGAATGTAATTGTTTAATTTGTCATGAAGAGTCTGTCCCTTCCATCCTTGGAGCTATTCGTTACAATTCTCAAGGCCATGAGGAAGCCCCACGGGGCCACTGAGTTGACTGTTTAAACCCATGGGTGTTAATAATGGAGCCGTCTGTATCTCCAGGGAAGTGACTAAGGCGAGCACAGAAAGAGGCTTTGAGTCTCATGCATGAGACACATAAAACATGTTGCTCAGTGCAGATCTTTGTCACCTGCCTCCCAGGCCCCAGTCACTTCCACTGTGTTGAATATTTTGCTGTTCTCCGGCTAACACAAGGATAAACACTCTAGTTGCAGACTAAATAGTAGGACAGCAGTCAGCTAGATACTCTCTTTTCTCTTTCTGCCCCTGAACTATTGCATCCTGAGAAAGAAGCACATTCCACAAAGCAAATTTCACTCTTGCTAATAGCATATGCTTTTCTCCTGTCTACCTCAGCTGTTGGTGGAAAGAAAAACGACAGTTCCTCCAATCCTGTGAAACGGTGGGCACAGGGAGTCTGAAGACAGCAGTTAGATATATCTGTTTATCAATTTCAATCATATATATTTCTCTGGGTAACAATGTCTCTCTCTTCTTAACAATTTAGTAAACAGAAAGCCATATAAGGAAGTATTTTCTTACAGAAAGCAACTATGGTTTGTATTTTGTATTTCTGAGCAGAATTCTGATAGAAATAATCAGACTTATGAATTATTTTGACACTAATGAAAGATGTTAGGTGTTCCATGCATGGTAGAAAAAAGGACTTGTTCCTGGTGAGGTTACAATCTCGCTCTTCTGTTCTCCATAGCATCCTGATTGTACTGCTCTTGCTCCACGTCAGTGGTGACATTTCCCCCTGCTTCCTTTTTTTTTTTAAAGGCAAGCACATTGAGTTTGCAGTAAAATACATCCCTCGAAAATAGAACTCTGTGTTGTGACAGAAACACACAGTCACAGAACGTGACTAAGATGCCATTGACATTCTGTGGCTCAGCTTGAAAAAGCTTTGCACTGTTTGACAGTCTTCTCTTTCTGCATTTCCTCTCTCCCTTCTTACCTTTCTTCCTTCTTCTCTCTCTCCTTTCCTCTCTCTTTCTCTCTTTTTGTCAATTAATCTAAAAAGCACGCAAGTATAAACACTCTTCTTCGCTTTCTGACATGAAGGGCTTTTTTCTTTATGTTTTGCTGTACCAGGGATTGAACTCAGGGCCTTGTGCTTGCCAGACAGGTGCCAGGCACATGAGACACCATTGAGTTACCTAGGACTTTTTTTTTTTTTACATAATTATATTACAGAGTAATTTCTCCTTGGGACCTAGATGTGATTTTTTTAAAAATACCTATGAAATATAATGACCTCTCTTTTCAAATCTCCATGATATAGCAAGACCTTTGCTTCAATAGAAGCCAATGAACAAACTCATGTCACCCCTTCACAGTATCAGTCTCCCACCTAACCATCCAATACTTTTCCACAAATCATTTCAGGAGTTTAAAATTTTTCCTACGTTTTGCTTCAAATGGAGTTAAGGTTGACATCTTTATTGTAATAGTCTTGCATGAAGTCTCCCTTGCCTATGGAATTCTCATGGTGAAATGTAGCTTTGCTAAACAGCCTGCACAATGGAATTATGGGACAACTGTATAACCTCAAACCTTTCATTGTGCCCCTTTCTGGTTAAAAACTCAACTCTGGCAGTTATTGATATTTCTGCTTTTCCCACAACATCAAAGAAATTAAATCATTCATATATACATGTGTGTATATATAATTTATATATATATATATATATACACACATGTATATATGTATATTTATATATATGTATGTGTGTGTGTGTGTGTGGCTGTGTCTGTATTTTTTTGTCACAGAGCATTTTACTGAGATTAAATCATGATGGAGATTCAAGTTTGCATTGGAGATTTCTTTTTAAATAATGCATAGGAGTACATGGTACACTAACACAATTTTTTCTTTTTTAAATCATATTTGCAACCTAAATTTGGTTATTATATCAATATTTGTCCTAGTTAAGATATGACTCACTGTAAGTTTTCTAGATATAGGATGAATCAAGATTAGGTTTACCAAAATGTTTTTTGTGTTCTCTTTCTCAGGACGAGCTAAGAAGTCCCATGTTTTCAACACATATATACTTGAATTATACATTATAATCACTGACATCATTGAGAAGTTTTACTTGTACATGATATGTCTTTATTCTTATTTTTTCTCATTCTCCTGCTCTCCCTTCAGCCCTTCCATTCTCATTTTGTTTTGTTTCCATATTTTTCTTTTTTACTTTCAAATGTTTTTCTTTCTCATCTGCTTTTCCCTGCTTCCCAAAACTAGGTCACAGAATGAATAAATAATCAACCTACGATGTTGAAAAAATGAGTCCTGTAACATTTTATTTAAATGTACATATTTCCATGTTCCTGTAAATTAAAGAGCAATAGATATGCTGAAATTATTAAATTTCTGTTTGTTTTAGGTAGATGTTATGGCATAAATATCTATCAAATCATAAATTGGGATAATTCAACCAGAAACTACATCTCAGAGCAATTTAGCTTCTAAAACAAAAATGCAGAAATAAATTACAGCAATGGAAATGGGGGGGGTACTAGACTATGTAAGCCTCTTCTCCAAAAGTTATGCTTCATATTGAGGTAAACTCAAGTATAAAGTATCTATCAAATGTATGAACTTCATTATTTTATAACTCAGACTAAGCCATGCTTGCATTCTGTTTTTTCTGTGTGTCATTTGCTGATCTCCTTCTGAAAATGGGACTGGGTAGAATTATTTAGGAAGATATAAATCTTGGCCATCCAGAGCCTTTCATCTTTAGAGTTACAAAGTAAATTTATTTTAAAATAAAAGTTTTGCAAGAAGTTTTATTCCTATTTTAAAACATAAACGTGATGTGGCATTTTGACAAATTAAAATATAACAATATATGAATGAATAAATGATTTTCTGCAAGTCTCATATTTCCCTATGAATCTAAGCACTACATTTTAATATTTATTCCCAATCTGAATCTACATAATTATTTACATATTCAGTACATGACTTTCACATAGATTTTTGACTATATTTACTTTTAATTTTATAAATTCAGTTTAATAAAATTTCCTGGTATACAAAGTTCAAATTTTCATACATTACTTGGGAAGGAAGTCAGAGCATTTGGCTATTCAAAATATAGTTACATGAATCATTCTTTGCTATCTGGCAGATTTCATGTATTTATTTCATTATATTTCTATGTTTGGGCTTTTTTGTCAAATGGGCTGAAACAAGAAGAACTAATTTTATTTAAGCTAATTTTAAAAAATATTGACAGGTAGAAAAAAAAATTAACATGTCATACTCACAATAAGACATATGAGTACCATAAAGAAAACACTGGCATGGCTGTGGGAAGAAAGGAACCCTTCTCCACTATTGGTGGGATTGCAGACTTGTGCAACCATTGTGGAGATCTCTCAGGAAGCTAGGAATAGGGGTCCCATTTGACCCTGCTATCCCCTGCTAGGAATATACCCAAAATAATTTTTTAAAAAATCATATTGAAAAGACAGATAGATGTACACTCTTGTTCATAGCAGCTCAGTTTGTGATAGCTCAATCTTGGAAAAAACCCAAATGCCCATCAACTGGAGACTGGATAAAGAAGATGTGTTTTTTAAAAATAAAATGGAGTATTATTCTGCCATAAAGAATGACAAGATCTATTCATTTATGTGCAAATGGCGACACTTGGAGGACTTACTACTAAGTGAAATAAATAGATCACAGATAGGCAAATAGTGGATCTTCTCTTTGATATGAACACCTGTAGATGCAAATGAGCTCTAGAAAGTATGACAGTTTTTATACAGTGGAAATTTCCATCGGAAATTTGGTGTGGGAATGTAATAAGGGGAAGGAATAACTATGATTCAGAAAGAAAATAAAGGAGTATGTAAAAAGGAGGTGGGGAGGTGTGGGTGGGCAGGGATATAGGACAGAATGAGAATTATCTTGTGTCATATACTGGTACAAATTCCCCAATGTTATATGTGATTGTGAGATGTATATAAATTGTACAAATACAGAATTCAATTAAAAAAGAAAAGAAAACAAAGAGACCGAATTTTTTTTTTTTTTGAGACAGGGTCTTGCTTTGTAGTTCAGGCTGTTCCTAAACTCACTGTGTAGCCCAGGCAAGCCTCAAACTCAGCAATCCTCCTGTCTCTGCCTCCTGAGTGCTGGGATTACAGGTGTCAGCTACCATGCCCAGCAAGAGACTGAAATCTTAATGAAAACCAAGGATGAAAGCACTAAGAACAAAATCTCACCAAGAAAGTTCTTGGACTTCTATACTTCTATCATTTTAAAAATATACCGGGATATATTATTGAAGATTAAGTCTAAAAAGCAAGATATAACTGAGGATATTTGCTTTCTCATTTACTTATCTACTTGAGATGGGTCTCAGGATGTACTTCAGGATGGCCTTGAATTCATCATGTAGTCCAGGCTGACTGTGAACTCACAGAAATCTTCCTGCCTCTACATCCCATGTTCTGAGTATACAAGTCTGGCTCAGCATGCCAGCCAGGAATTGTAAAACATACCTTTTAGCTCTTTTGTAATATGTATATGCAAAAACTTACACACAGGCACACAAATGCACTGTGATGTTATGTTAGATATTAATTCACTTTTTTGTACTCTGTACTCTGATATGTATCTTGTTTAAAAGTGAAGGATTTTCTATAAGTAAATTTCAAATGTCTATATTATAATGTTACAAAATTCTTTTGACAGGGGCCGGAGGGTTAGCTCAGTGGTTCCGGCGCCTGCCTCGCAAGCACAGGGTCCTGAGTTCGATCCCCGTAACCACATATAATGCTGGGCGTGGAGACTCACGCCCACCAACAATCAACACCGTATACCACAATGCCGGACGTGGTGGCTCACGCCTGTAATCCCAGCACTCGGGAGGCAGAGACAGGAGGATTGCTGAGTTCGTGGCGGCTTACCTGGGCACCATAGTGAGCTCAGGGCCAGCCTGAACTACAAAGCGAGACCCTGTCTCAAAAAAAAAAAAATTCTTTTGACATACATTATCATTCTTGATTTAGGTGCCTTCTCTAATATGTGCTTTATGGAAAAGGTGTTCTTTGAATATGATTTTCTAGTCAAAAATTTTACATGTGAGGAGTTTAAGCAACTGTAAATAGATTAAGTATATTAAAGGAACTATACAAACCCAATTCAGAATCACCTACAGGAGATAGCAAGAGTAGAACTTTTAACCTGACACACAAAATACAGGTCAGTACATTTCAGCCTAGGCCTGGGACTCAGCCCAACAGAAGTGACTGACGAAGTAGAACAGAATCCTATTACAGTGGCAGTCCGGAGCCTCCTGTCATGTGAGACCTGGGGCAACCTTTGTCAGAGATCTCAGATTAGTGGCTCAGCACATGGTCTCGCACCAGCCCCTTGTTCATTGAGTGACTTGGTACAAAATCACCTCTCTGTGGCTTCATTTATTTAATTGTAAAAAAGAGCTGCAGGAGATTTTACCCCAAGGATGTGTTAGTTCAGCTAATCTAACCAAAGTGTCTTTTTAAAAAAATTGAATACTTTATTGGTACAATTTATATACATCTCACAATCACACATAACATTGGGGAATTTGTACCAATATATGACACAAGTTTATTCTCATTTCAAAGTGTATTTAAAGAGTACCTGGTAATCGGTAAGTAGTAATGATGAGGTATTTCTTAACATTGCCTTTCAAACACTGCACTGTGCCCTCAATGAATAACCTACTTTGAGACACATTATTTTAAAAATGCAACATTTGAAAACAAATACACCTAAGAAAAATTTAGGTAAAATGACACTTAGCTCTGCTATATGTCATGAGACTAATACATCTACACATTTTTCTATTTTTCTTAAACTTAGTCTATTCATGCACCAGTTATCTTCTGTTCTAGATTATTCTATCCTATGCAACCTATTTTATTCTTTTCTATATAGAAACAAAAGTTTTAAAACCTATCCTGATCCTCAGACTATAAGACATTAGTTCTGTGACTTGCTGATTACCCCTAAATACTGCTTTCAACGCTTTTGTCTATACCCACATAAACCCCATTCAATTCAAATATTCTTTTTAAAAATTTAAATTTGACTCCCTGACATGCTGAATAGGAATTCCCTGGTGTTCTGGTTCCCAGAATCTGTATTTCTCGTGTATACCATTGTGTAGACAATGACTGATGTGTCAGGTTTCTTTTTGCTACATTCCACAAATGAATAAATTGACATTTTAAGAGTAAGCTTCTAATTTATTCTTTAAAATTTGATATTTATTCATTTAATACAAAATTTTCCTCTATTCTGACATAAATCCACTATCTACTTCACCTATCTTGAGGAAAAATAATTAAAAAGATAAGTCAAGATACTCATTCATCAATATTTAGCATGACATGCAATTTCATCTATTTGTAAGTACATTCTAACATTTTTAAACTCAAAATTATTTACAGTAAAAGGTAAAAGTTGTAGTTGATATTATGTAATTTATATAAGCTGAATAGTTCTTTTGTTTCATCACCATTCAGTATGTTATGTGAAGTGTTTACGTGTAGCATTCCTCCTTTAATATTCAGAATTTTATATGCTACAACACAGGTATGTAACTGAGACTCCACCTACATCTCTCCCAGAGTTTGATGATAAAATGGACTATAGCTCCGACTTTCTGGAGTAGTCATTACATGTGACTATGATGTACAACAGTATGTATGATTTTAAACATATAAATGCCATGCCAAACTTTCAAAAATTTGTTGCTTTTAGAATTTCAATAGTTTACAACATAATTCAAGACACATTTATAAATTCTATTACATATGCATTCAATTGTAGTTATTTTATAAATTATCTCATATGAAATATGAGGCTTGGTGGTTATTTTGAAATTAAATTGAACATCTTTCATTATGTGAAATGATGGTGTGAAATATATTTATTTAATTTGATTCAATTTTATTAATTCAGGCCCAGCAATTGGAGATTTTTAATTAGTGGATTTTCAGATCAGCCAAATAGTAGTGAAAAGAAGGAATTCAGAGTACATATTTATCAGTGAATGGAAAATAATTTCACTTATCATTATTTCAATGTTCTTTTCTTTAAAAGTTATCTCTATTTTCCATTTCCATAACCTTTTCACATATGTGTGTGCATTTATGTGATTTTTACTCTTCTTAGCATGTCCCTAAATCTTGAGACACTGAGCACCCCGAGTCTCACTTCTTTCCTCAGACTCAACACATGTTCACATATAGGCTCTGGGTCAAGCACTGTCATTATCATCATTATAAGCCATAAAGTGGAATATTATTCTGTCTTAGAGAATGATAAATTTCAGTCATTTATACGCAAATGGACGTATCTTCAAGACATACTCATAATTAAATAAATAGGTCACGGATATGTAAATATCATATCTGTTCTCTGGTATGAGAAACGGAAGATGTTAATGAGTTCTAGAATGTAGGATGGGTATTTTGAAATAGAAAACACTCAAAGGGAAATGTGGGGGTGTGAGTAATGAGAGCTAAAGAAAAAATGTGATGGTAATAATAAAGGAAAACAAAACATGTATTTCAGGGGTGAGGGTTTTGAAGTGACTAAGGGAACGGAGAGAAATGAGAATTAAATTGTGTCATATGCTGGTACAAATTCCCAGTATCGAGTGGGACCGTGATGTGTATATGCAAGGTGCCAATAAAAGTAAAAATTTAAAAAATAAACCCCATAGCCTTGTTTGTAACCTGATGACTCCACTCCACACAATGTGCTCAGTCTATGTGCAAATGCAGAAGCTCTGTTCCTCACAAAAACATGTAGCTTCATTTGTTTTAAAAAGCACTTGTGAAGCAGCTCTTGTCTTTCTCACACTCTGGTATTATTTATAGTTATTTTGTGTTTGGCTTCCACATTTACCCAATAGATATTGACTCATATCTTTTTTATTGGTATATTTTATTGGTACATTATATATACACACCACAATTACACTCCACACTGATAATTTGTCCCAGTATATGTCACAACTGAACTCTCATTCTCCCCTCCCCTCCCCATCCTACCACACATAAAGGCTTATGCCTTTTTCATTCCACCTTCCTGTGGTGCTTTTGTCGCATATTCAGATCCTTCAGTGAAAGGGTGAGATCTTCGTCACCAGGTGAAAGGTCTTTCCCATCTCTTTGTGCTCTCTATTCCCTTCCCAAACTGTGGCATCGCGGCTGTCATTCTGAATTGTACAGATGTCACTGGCAGATAAGCGTATGCCTAAGGCGCACAGAGTGGCTTCAAACGACTAATTAGCAGAAGCAGGGCCACCTCCAGGTTTGGTGCTGTCCGTCATTCCTCGACCACTGCTGACACCATCCACAGATCTGTCAAGGGCGGCTCTTCCCGTGAATACAACCGAGCCCACTGGTTCTGTGGTGAGCAAGAAACTAGCACGGTGTGTTTAATAAGATGTCAAAAAAGGCGATGGCCAATCTTTGTGCAGTGTTAAGTAGTTGAAAAAAACAATTGGAACTGAAGGGACTCTGACAGCTGACTTGTTGCTGGGATATAGTGAAGATGCTTAAAACCTGCTCCAATGAGCCTATTCCTAAGTCCGGCTGCATTATCCAAGTATGTTTGCCGAGTTTCTGAAACTCAACATGGGGATGTGCTTCTTTTAATAAGAAAGGTCTGTTCATAACACTACATAATATTAAATATGAATGTTTACATAGACATACAACTTATCTGAATTATATCATTTATTGAATTATTATACATAAAACTTTAAAAGCACAAATCTGTTGGTAGATGTTTGAATGGCAGGAAAGCATGTGAAAATATGCATAGCTGCACTCTGTGAGATTGAGATTGAGATTAAGTAAAAATGTAAAACCTGTTAGTTATTAGTTTGAGGTCTTTTAGTGAGAATCCAGCAAGAGGCATGAATTGAGAAGATAAACAGGAACTTTCCCCTTAACTCTGACACCCTCTCTTGCTACTTGGCCTTCACACATACTAACTACTTTTTATAATTCTCACGTTTCTATCATCATACAACACTCTGTCCTGTAACTTCATCTGATAGACTCCTTCCAGTGTTCTGTTAATGCTACAATTTTTCCCCTGTGAGGGAATGTTCTAGGAAGTGTTCTTTTTGCAACTCAAACATCTCTTGTTTTAGCAGTGTTTATACGTTCCGGTAACATTGGTATAAATTTAGTCACTTAGACTGCGAGATATAAGACACAACAAAATATGTCTGCCCCCTCAGCATGGTATGCTTAACAGATCGTGCTAACTCTGGTATCATGTCTGGATATAAGGAAAGAAGGAAGGGGGAGAGAGAGGGAAATGAAGGAAGGAATTGTTAATTTATGAATTACAGACTGATTCAACAACATTATGAAAAATAATAAAAAAGAGAGGATGACCGGTTTACTTCCTCTCAAAGAATAATTTCAAGATCATGTTTGAAGGCAAGAAACAGAGAAGAATGTCGAGCTCTTATTCTCCATTTACTTGATTTGAGGCACATAATTATGGCCCTGTTTAAAAAACTAAAACTGTTCACATCACAAAGCAGAGATATGTATTTTAGGCTTGAACAAAGATACTAATTTTTATATTTGCCTACATTCCTTTTAAAATTGAAGTTAAACATTTTGAAAGCTGAAGTTCAATAGTGTGAAATAATATTCTGGCTTTCAAAATTTTTTCCAATAAAACCTGACACATATATGAAGAGTTTACATGGTAGCATGTTGTAACTTATTTGAATTCTCAGTCATTTGCATAAAATTATATGTGCTTACTTAGCAGGTAGTGTAGATTCAACAACTGAGTTAAATAAATTCAGTGAAAATTTTTCTCTTTGCAATATAAATTGCACTTGACAGATTCATATCAAATGGGGTTTTGAACCAGTCATTATGAAAGTTCCCAGATACTATTTTAGAATGGTAGTAATTGTACCATCATTAAGTAACACTTACAAAGCCATTCTTGCATGAAATGGCACAGACATTTGATTTTTCTCAGTTGGACACATGAAAGTTTAACTCTAACAACTCTCTAATTCACAATATACACTCTTATTCTTTCTTTCTTTCTTTCTTTCTTTCTTTCTTTCTTTCTTTCTTTCTTTCTTTCTTTCTTTCTTTATTTATTTTTGAGAAAAGGTCTCACTTTGTGGTTCAGGCTGGCCCTGAGCTCACTATGAAGCTCAGGCAAGCCTCAAACTCAGCAGTCCTCCTGCCTCTGCCTCCTGAGTGCCGGGATTACAAGCGTGAACCACCATGCCCGGCATTGTGGTATGTGGTATTGATTGTTGGTGGGTGGGAATCACCACACCCGGCATTGTATGTGGTTATCCAGGATCAAACTCAGGACCCTGCGCTTGCGAGGCAGGCACTGGAACCACCGCTAAACCTCTGGCCCCTTCTTCTTCTTCTTCTTCTTCTTCTTCTTCTTCTTCTTCTTCTTCTTCTTCTTCTTCTTCTTATTATTATTATTATTATTATTATTATTATTATTATTATTGCTAAAGTAAAAGTTTGACTCCTACATGACAACGTGGTAGAAAAGGATATGTCCATACTGAGTGAATCAGACTTTTCCAACATGCATTGCCTAGTACCTCCTATGAATGAAATCATTCACAGTAATTTGGAAGTAGCATTTTTATATATCATTTTGGCAATGTATTGCTTTTATGTAGTACTTGAAACTCAACCAAAAGCTCTCTTGTGTGCTAGACAGCAGCAATCATTCATTCATTCATTCATTTATTTGTCTGTGTCCCTAAATTACTAAATTGCCTAGGCTGGGATTGAACTCTTCTTTCAACTTCTGAGAGTGTTTAGGTCACAAGTACATACCAACACCTATTTCATTAAAATTTTGGGGAAAAGGCTGACCGGACCCAGCAGCCCCGGGCCCGCCGTGCCGTGAGCCCAGCGGACTGGGGAACTTGCGGCGGACGGACCGGACCCAGCAGCCCCGGGCCCGCCGTGCCGTGAGTCCAGCGGACTGGGGAACTTGCGGCGGGCGGACCGGACCGAGCAACTCCGAGCCCACCGTGCCATGCTTCCGGCGAACTGAGTGAGCAGCACG